>JANVCL010000001.1:21210553-21223302 GCA_026546855.1 Erythroxylum incrassatum
AAAAATGTTGATTTTCCATAATTATTTTATTTTACTAGCTAATTGTCATCACACTTTATAAGTGTATTATGATATATATGCGAATTGTAATTAAATAATACATTGTTTACAGGTATGAAATTCTTGTGATACATAAATAATTATTAAAATTTATGATATACTAAAAAATTTGAAGAATTATTAAATAAATGAAATTTATAAATAATATTAAATAGTTATTAAGCAAATAAGATTAAAAATTGTATTTTAAAAATTAATTATTAAAATTAAAAATTAATATGATTTTTGAAAAATGGAAAAATAATAAATAATAAAAATAAAAATGTCGCGGAAGACCTTCTGCGACGTTTTTAGAAACGTCGCGAAAGACATTCTGCGACGTTTCTAAAAAACGTCGAGGGTTCCTTTACATTCTGTGACGTTTTAAAAACGTCGCAGAATGTTAGACAATTCGTGACATTTTTTTAAAACGTTGCGGAATACGCAAATTTTTAGTGACGTTTTTATAAACGTTGCGGAATGTCAGTATTTTTTCTGACGTTTTATATAAAACGTCGCAGAAAGCTTTTACCAACACCACATTCCACGACGTTTTTAGTGACGTTTTTTAAAACGTCGCAGAATCTATACTGCAACGTTTTTTGGACATTCTATTATGTTTTAAAAACATCGTAGAATGCTTGTTTTCTTGTAGTGGATCAGGGAGAGCACTTAACTACTCAATGAACAAAAAAGAAACAGATCTTAGAGTTGAGTGATGCGTGAACTTTGATGAGATTTAGTTCAAGGGCTTGGATTAAAAAGAAAAAAAAAAGAAAAGTAGGAAACAGAATTGAAACCTAATCCTTACTTTTACAACCATAATTTATGGATTTATGATTATTTTCATTATGAACCCCGGCGTCTAAAAGAATAAATCTGCCATATTTCAGTATAGTATAAAACATTCCCAACTTGCAGCCATGCCTGAAGGTCAGTCAGTAAACTTGGGAACTATAACAGTAAGGAAAATCCTGAACTTATCCGCGTTGTTTGCTGACGGCAGTGGACAATGAAAATATAAATATTAACAAAGTATCAGCTCAATCAAGAACATCCAGGAGTTACAGAAATCCTAATACCTAATCTAAGAGTAGAAGCAGACATTATGGCCATCTCGAGCAATGAGTCCTGAACCATATACCATCGCACAACCACTCCATACATTTCGCATTCATTTGGCAGTCACTCACTTGATATCATAAATGCATATAATGTGACATTACTTGAACTATTGAACCTAAACTAGAGGAGGCAACAAATTAAATAAGGCAACTTTACCCCAGCATTTGGAATATCAAAGCGAAAAGATGGGAATTAACATATCATATGAATAGGACAAAAAGAATATTTCTTGTTTTCAATAGATAATGGGTGTACTACATAAGCACGAGAGGTAAAAGCATGATTATGAAGTCTATGCTCGAAGTTAAATACTGTGAGTTCTTTAATTACATAGGTATAAACGCTTCTCTAAAAGTACCATCTTCCTCTAAATAATGCATTTCAAGGTTCAGTACTCAAAGAGAATACTGTATGCTTGCATCACCCTATTGCATGCTCTCTCTCTGTATTAATTTACTATGACAACTAATGTAGGAACAGAATGTTGCCCGGCTACTGGCTAGAATTTATTTACATGCCATCACAGGCCGTTCTGAAAAGTCATGTCTCATCATCTCTTTAGTACGTCATCATACAGCAAGAAGACAAAACGAAGCACTACCCATTGTGCCACGTATCCACCTAACTTTTCATCTTGTCTCACGTCCTGGTACTATCCTTGCTTATCGGGCTCTCTCCTTCTCAGCCACGGTTTATTTTCTTTTTATCCCACCCATACTCAAAAACATTTTTCCTCGAGAAAGGGACAGAAAAAGTTGCAAAGCGAAGAAAAAGGTTGGCCTCAGCATGACGAAGTAATATTAATTAATTGATTAATAAAGGGCAACATATGTCTAATGTAAGTGTGTTACATTTGCCTTTTTTTATCCCCATTTGTAATAATATAACTATTTAACGATCTTATGGGTGTGAGGTGACTGACAAGTAACCGACTACAGGCAGTTGTTCGAACAGGGTTAAGCACCGACACTGGCGCTGACGGAATCAGACAGACTGCACTCGAGGTGACCGGGTACAAGGACGGCAGGTCATTTTAGCCTTGAACTCTGTGTATTTCGGCGGGCATGTTTGGTCGATACCCCACATTCTCCTCGATTAGACCCACGTTGCGCTTGCACGCCCCTTGTCTACCATGTGAACATTTCAGATTACACTCTCAACGGCGGCGCGTGAGTTTTTTCTTTCTCCTTTTGGTTTCACACCAAGGATTTCGGTAACGCTGGTTATGAATAAATGGAGTAAAAACTAAAATGAAGTGTGAAGAACCAAAACAAAGAAAACTTTCACTTCTGAAAAGCTATGTTTCTGCTTACAATTCACCGTTAACACAATTATTTTGACATATAAGTTTTTCTGAATATTAATGTAGCCCAAAGTACCATGGTATCATATAGATATGTCGTCTACAGTCATCTCTCTTCTTGCATTGCTTGTAGATTTGTGCAATTTCATTCCCAAGTTTTTGTAAAAGAATATGGGAAGTTATTAAAGTTAGTGTATAGTCGAAGAAATTGAAAGGAAAAACTAAAGAAAATTAGATTACTCTGAAATTTAATATTTATTTATATTTCACTCCTATGTTGTTAATACGAATTAGGAATGAGACCATCAAATCATCTTTTCACACGTTCAAACTTTGATTATAAATATGTAAAATTATTGTTGTTGTTGGTAGTGTTATACTGTAGGGGCCTTCACAACCTTGTCACATAATAACGACTGTTAAGTACTTCTAAGTAAGATTTAGATCGGAGCTATTAACTATTAGAACACAAACTTAGTGAATTTTTTTTCTTTAATGCCAATCAACATAAATTAATTTGTCATTAAATGAATATGACGGTTGTTTTTCTTATAGAACAACGTCTTGGTAAGTATTTTTAACAAACTTAGTTGACAAATACGAATCACTAATTTTCTTACCATTTTAGTTAAAGCAACTTTTCGAGATCTCTTTATAAGTTTCTTAAATTTAAGCACAAGTTCCTTTTCTTTCCATATTAGTTCAAGCACCTTTTCTAAATTCTATTACAAGTTTTCAATTCAAGGACAACATTTTTTAAAGCACAAGCAAAAAGGAAATCTCAAACTTGAAATAGAAACTAAAGGAGGGAAAGGAATGAATGCTTTATCTTTATCTTTAGTTTTCTTTCAAAAGACAAGAAATGGGATCTACATTTTCAATTGACTTAGCTTCATTATTATGCTTGAGTTTCATCCCATCTTTTCCAATTCTCATAATAACATTTACATCTCTCCTCTATTTTTCATTTTTATGCTTGAATTCGACACGTATAAGACATCGATATTAAAATTAGGTGTGCGAATATAAAAACTGTGTGTAAAAGTAGGGGTCCACATCCTCCAACGTTCTTTAAATACTTCGATTCCCCCTCGTATCGTCACGTTTGGCACCTCTGCATAAACCCTAAACTCTCAGACAAACTTTATCTTCCAAGAAAGCATCCCAATTTCTTACCGTTTCATTCTTTGTGATTGATCCTGTAACTTAGTCAAAACGGGTCTGCCTCTGTGGATGCTTGGTTTGGACCCGCACCGATTGTGGGCCGATATGAACCGGTTACTAGCATTGCTCTTCCACCAGGTAATCATCATCACGATCTTTCTTGCTGTAAATTATCTTTTATTTCAATGTAGAACTCATAATAAGTTTGTTACAATAACGTAGATGCATATGGATTTGTTGGTTCCCAAGTTATATGAATTCTTTTAAGTTACCAATAAATCAAAACAAATGATGACTTGCCAATCAAGAAAACATGCATCTCTATTCTTTCAGTCTTATTTATGAGTTATTTGGTTGCCGTGTTTAGGGTGTGCTGGATGAGCAATTCTTGCAGCTCCAGCAGCTTCAAGATGAGAGCTCACCGAACTTCGTATCTGAAGTTGTCAACATCTACTTCTATGAGTCCGACAAGCTGTTGAGGAATCTTAGAAACTTACTGTAACAATCTTTAGTCATCACTTTTTCTTCTTCTTTTAAATTTCACACTTAAGACATACTTTTTGTATAGGAGAGTCGAGATTGGTTTCTACAATTCGATTATTTATCTTTTTCAACTCTATCATTTCCCTTTGGTTGAAGTGTTTACCATGAAAACATCCAATTCCCGTATGTTCAACTACTTGCCATCATACCCCGATTAGTGTCTGTTTCTTAAAAGTGTCACCGCAACCATGCATGGCACGAGCACTCGTTTTTTCACATATCGCTTGCTGTTGCTTTCTTAAGTCTTGGCGTTTTGTGGTTTTCGAAAACTACTTACATTAAAGGTTTTTCATAAATTCGTCGATCTCTCTATGGTAAGTGATGCAATTTTGGGTACGATCTCCTGGTTTAGCCAGGTCCGTATATTTGTGTAAAGTGGAGATTTTGATGGAAAAATACTTAATGATGGACAATCATTGATGAGACAGGATGGACAGAGAGTTCTCGGATTAGAAGAAAATGGGAAGCCATTTGAATCAGTTTATGGGAAGCAGCTCAAGCATTGGAGCCAAAAGAGTCAGAAATGTGTGCGTTGCCTTTCGTGCCGCTTCTGAGCAAAACAACCGTGCAGGGTAAAAATAAAAAAGCACAAACATCCCACCTACCTCTTTATTCGAGCTGCACTCCCACTTCCGACTATTTGTTTCACTTTTCACCAATGCTTTACCGCCCTGGACCAGGAGTCTACAAATAGACACACACTGAGAGGTCCCTCTTGTTGTATAGTTGATATTAATTTCAGAAAAGCCAATGGCCTAATTTAACTGTCCTTTCTCTATATTTAAAATCAGACATGTGACCAAAATATGTTTAAATAGGGGGAAGTGGTGAGCATAGAAATTGAAACAAATTAGCAACTAGAATATCTAAATTCAAGAACGCTTAAATCATTATTTCATGATTAATGGGGTTGTTGTTTTAAATTTTTTAGATAATATTTGATAAAGATATTATCTTTTACTAAATTATGACTCTATAATTGATGCCGAAGATATATTTGTTAAAAGTATGAATCCTCCAATTGAATAACTAAAATTTCTGGCATGGGTTTAATTTTCAGGTGCTTGAGAGCTTTGCAGCTGCTAGAGCACGAGTATTGCTACCTCAAGGACAAGATGCATGAACTGTTCCATGTAATATTAATACCACATACCTTTGTTCTGTTACATTTTTTACTTATCTTGTTTTCTGGTGGATATCTCACACATTTATGTATTTGAATTTCTCGTCTTGAACACAGATTGAGCAGCAGAGAGTTCTGGCAGCTGGAGTGAGGTATCCAATTGCACGGAACAACTAAAGCGAAAACTATGAATTTGGACGTTTCACTGGAGTATATTCAGTAGTCATGGTGCAAGGTGGTTGCTAAAAATCAAGCTAACCCTGTTAAAGACTAATTAGTTACTGTAGAGTTAAAACAGAAAAAGGAAGCCCTAGGGACTGCTTATTTCTGTCTACCTTCACATTTGCAGAGTGTATTCTTCTTTGTACCTTTTTCTCTTTTCCGAGTAACATTTGTTTGTTTGTGGTTGTGATGACTTGAATGCCAATGACCAAAACGTACTTGAGCTTGCAGTTCTAGCTCAAAACATTATCTTTTCTTCCTTCTTTTTGGTACTCTCTCCCTGATTTTAAACTTGGGATATCAGCTTTTTGGAGTAGTAGAGCTCCTGCTTCTCTGAATCGTCAAATTTTTTACTGCTATATATTTGCATGCAATGGAATCAGTATCAAAATCAGCTATGATATATAAGTTTTAATCTGCGACAACACATCAATCACTCAATTGACGAAACGGACTGCTCAAGGCAAGATCTTGATGTTTAAATTTCGATGATAGATGGTAGTAATTTAGGATTCGTTTAATAAAAAGAACTGACAAAGAAATCCAATAACAACTCGTGACTTGTGACTCGTGGCTCTAAAGGGTGTACAAGGAAAAGTGAAACATTTGTTGGTATGACCAGAGCATCTCTTCGGTATATCTTTTTTTTTCCAGGCAATTCACTATGTTTAAAATATTGGAATAGGTGGAAATGCAAATGTTATCCGTAATTAATAGAGATAACAAATAAAATTTTAATAGTTTGAAATAATTTAATATTTATTATCTTTCTAATCAACTTATAAATTCAGTATTATGCCCTGTAATTAATAGATTAATTATATAATTATAAAATATTTACTTAAAAATATTCTTATTTTTATTTGTTTAATTAACTAGATTATGAGATAAATCTCAAGGGATAATTATATTTTATAAATGAAAGAATAATGAGACCATAATTATGAAACATATATTACATTTATATATTATTTAGTAATTGTTTATAGTTATCGTTTTATTAAAAGTAAATTTTAATTAAGCAAAAATATTAGCACAAGCTATTTTTTTATAAAAATAGCCTATCTCACATAATAAAATAGGAAAATATTTAAATAAATATATAGTTATTAGAAAATAAATTTATTGGGATGATTGTATAAGTAATTAAGCATTTAACTTCTAATCTTCAAGATATCTAATATATGAATTGCTATATTTTCATATTGCTTAGGACATATCCTTGTCATGATGAACTCAATAGTAGTTAATGGACATAGCATGAATTATATGGAAGCAAATGATTAATCAATATATGATGTATCATCTTAAAATAATTAAGGAGAATATTTTATTATTATCAATTATTATTCATTTGAGAATTATTTGTCCAAAAATAGAATGTCACCTTAAAATAATTAAAATAATTAATTACTATTGTTAGAGAATTAATATGAATGTATTGAATAGAATGAATATTAAATTCATAATATATGTCTAATTAGGACATAGAATGATGAAATAATTAACTTATATAGAAATATCATGTATAAAACATTTAACAAAAACCAATTTGATATTGCTAATATTAGGATGATCATAATATATTATTAGAAGACAATCTTAATCTATAACTATAAATTATTTAATTATATATAATCCTAAATATAGTTTAGGATTGTAATTTATATCTATTACCAACATATTTCAAAATCTAGTGAGTATAATACAAAAAACAATTAAAGAAAAAAATAATTTGGGAATCGATTATGAAGTTTGAGAAATTGTATAGTCAAGTCTAAGATATAAAATGAGACTAATATTGGAGATAATATGTTTCTAAATTTGGTTTTGTGAAAGATTTCTTGAAAGGAAAATCAAATATTATAATAAAATTTGATTTAAAATTAATATTTTATTATATTTACAAATTAATCATATTATAAGAATAAAATAATCTTAGTTTTAGAAAATTATTAAGAACTTTTATTTTTTCTATCGCATACATAATAAGATTATATCCGAAAATTTGAAAATTCACAACTTTATATAGAAGATAGAAATTTAATCTAAAACAAAGGAATACTTTGACTTTATGTAAATTAAAAAACAATAATTATTGGCATAATTAGTATGAAATTGATTTTTTTTGTAGATGCCAACCCTTAAACGTGAATCTAACGTTTGACATGTAATTTGATGTAAATAATAATTTACAAAATTCACTCTTTAAGTTTAGATATATAACCTAAAGTAAGGAGGATATAAATAAAATGGAATAAATGAAAAAAGTAGAATTGTGTTCTAATTTCACTTTAAGATAAATTACATTTAAATTTGAAACTATTTTGATTTTGCAATACTAGTTAGAATTACTAAAATTATCAATTAAACTAGCTCAGTGTTAAGTTCATTGTTAATGGTGTTGCTGTGAACTGTCAGGTTAACCGGTCCCTTTGTGCACATTAGCATACAAATGATATAATTTTAATATTAAAAAAATGAAAACCATAACTCATAACACCCATTTAGCCGAAAAGAAAAAAAAACAGAAAGAACAATCTAAAAGAAGCAAACTGAAACCTAAGGAAGTGCCTCAGTCTCACTCATATTAAACGTGACAGCCACAACATAGAAAAAGAAAGAGATTAGCCACCATGATAATGGCCTAAAAAATAAAAACTATCTTAGTCACCATGATAATGGCCTAAAAAATAAAAACTATCTTCAACAGTTATCGATCAACACGCATCTCTTCCACTTAAAAATAGACTTCCAAACTCAATCGCATCACATGCCCTATTAGTCCTAAACATCTGCCCCTTTTCCACCATTTATTTATTTGCTCTTTGCACCATTTTCTCGACCATTAACCTTTTTTTTTAGTTTTTAATATTTTAATATAATTATGTTATTGTTACGTGTGTGTTTATGATGGTGGTTGAAATGAACACTGTTATTCATAAAATTAACAATAAATTATATATTTATGTAACAAATTGAAAATCAAACTCAGGGTTAGCTTTGGTCAAGGATAAGAAAGACATCTGTTCAAACCTATTATTATAATGAACAAGATAGGCAATAAAAAGAGCCTTTTTTTTTCTCTCTTCTTTACAAGGATCCACACTTAATCTTCATAAAGAATAAAGGGAATCAAAATAGGGATCCTTTTTTTTACTTTACCCAGGGCCTATACAATGTTAGCAACAACCTGGATAAACTTTAGTTGATATTTTAAATAGTTATGATTAGTATTATAAAATAAAACCCATTTTCAAATTTGAGTATTTGATTCATCTCAACTAATCTATTTCTTTAAATTAGAAAAGGCAAAAGGATGAATCTTGTACTAAACCAGTCAGTATGCATTATTCTAGCCAAAAAATAATACCCAAGTGTTATGTATCATACTGAAAAATAATAATGATTGGTATTGAAAGTTTTGAAAGATACATGTCAATACCAATCAATACCTAAAATACTAACAAATGTTAGTCAATTTCAAGGTAAAGGTGTAAAATTAGAAAGTTAAATCTAAATGTCCTAAACTAACCAATTAAAGTGCTCAACCCTTATCTCTCGTACATTCATAATTCGACTTTACTTTCAGAATACTTGGATATTAACCAAAAAAAAAAAAGAGAAGACATCACCAAGAAGGCTATCAAGTGTTGGTGAATATATAAAACCAATTAAGTTGGCCTCACATAATAGTTTAAGCTATTGTGGTGAAAGAGTCACTTAACATGGTATCAGAGCCCTTATGACCAAGTAGTCGTGAGTTCAAATCTTACCACCTACCCATTATTTAGCATAAGGTAAAGTGAATCTGTGCAAGTTTCAAGCCCAAAGGGTTTTCACCTGAGAGGGTGTATTAGTGAATGTATAAAACTAATGAAGTTGGTCTCACATAATAGCTTAAGCTGTTGTGGTGAAACACTCACTTAATATCAAGGACCAAAAGGGTTTTAGTGTAATGATCAAGCTCATAGTACTGTGGTGAAATGGTCACTTAACAGCAAGGACCAGAAGGGTTTTAGCGTAATGATCAAGCTCATAGTACGTAAACACTGGGCCATGGTCGCAGCGATACCTTCGATTACAACGCTAGTGATTAAAGTGTTAAAAGAGCTAGAGAGGGTCGGGAAAAGATAAAGAACATTAAATACAATTTTCTTTTATGATAAAGACCATATGTAGAAAGAAGATGGAGATGCAAGGTTGCGAATACCATATCGGACTTAGTACCGGATACCGTTTCGGGTAATTTTAAATTTATAAAATAGTTCCTAAAACTTTTATAATTTGCAAAATAGTCCATTGTATATTGTACAGTTGTACTGTATATTTTACTGGTTTACTATTTACATCAATCCTGTTTCCAAAAATCATAATAATAAATAATAATCATAATTAATATGAAATAACAATAATTTATAAATATTTCACATATAAATAATAACTGCAATTAATATAAAAGACAATCATCATCATACAAATATAAAATTAAGAATAATACAAAGTATTTAAAATTTTCAATAATATAGCTTCATCATTTTAATAAATAATAATTACATCAAAAGATTCAAAACATCTAATAAAAAGAACAATAAATATCCTTAAACAATTTACAAAATGAGTTCATGACGAAGAAATAATCAAGTAGAAGTTAAATCTGAAACAAAAATATTTACAGTTACATTACATATATAGAATTTAACATAAACATCAAATACAAGTAAAATTAAAAGAAGAGGAAAAACAAAAACCTGGAACAAAATTCAATCGTCAGCGGGAGGATACTTACTATAACTACGCTGACCATAGTAATCATTTGATACAAAATCATCATCATTAAGAGGAGCTCCATTATCATTATCATTCAAATTTAATGCGTCAAATGATATGTCAATGCTTTCACATCCAAAATTATCTTCCAAATCCAAATCATTCACATCAACCAAATTCGGTTCTTCAGAAACCTAATCTGCCAAAAGATTAATATTATCAATGAAAATTGGATTAGTTGAACTACTTATGTTATTAAGTCTCTTAGTAAACAATTAAATTTAATTATTAGAAATTATAAGAAATTATATCAAAATTAAAAATGATAATAATGAAAATAACATATCTTTCTAGAAGTTTTAAATTGTAACAAACGAAAACCAAGTCATTCAACCTCTTATGCTCCAATCTATTCCTTTTCTTTGAGTGAATAAATTCAAATGTGCTCCAGTTTTATTTACTGCTTGTTGCACTCACAGATTGACTTAAAATCTGAATTGCAAACCTTTTCAATTCTGAAACACTATTTTCGAATTGATCCCACCAAGAAACTGAAAGTTATAAGATAACAAAAGTAGTGATATAAACAAAATAAAATAATTATTAATTTTCAACAAATAAAAAAAGGAAATAACTAATACCTGGAGAAAGTTTTCCTCTTTATCGAATAACAATCGACATTCCAAAATTCTCATAAGACAACTTGTAAAGCTCAATTTGTGAGCTTAAAAGAAGCATTCATCTATTAACTTCAGCTTGCTTTGTAAGATCCATTCTAAAATACACAGTAGAATTAAAAAATGCCCCAGCTGCAAACAATGGAGAAGAAAGTTGTCTTTTCCTTCTTTCATTAATGATTGAAATATATGGTATGTATAAACAAGGCCTATGTTTCAGATTGTCCTTGATTACTTCTGTCACTCTCTCTATGGCATCAAAAATATAACCTATTGTTGGCTTTTCTTCATTATTAGCCAAGCGAAGCACACCCTCACCAAAGGCTTACAAACTCGGATAACAAATTGACATTGAGACCAAAATTTTTTATCTTCCAGTATAATATTACAAACCTCCACTCCAGCATTAGACCTAGCATGCTGAGATGCAATCCACTTATCATTTGAAAACATTTCTCTTAACTCTTTCTTTATCGAAACAAATGACTGAAGTGATAAAAAATTTGTGGCAAATCTTGTCACAGTAGGACGACACAAATTTCTACCATTGGTAAATTCCTTTCTTATCAAATTCAATACCCATGCACGATTGTAAATGAACTTTGGTACCTTTTTAGCTTTCTGCATAGTCTCATCAATAATAGGACAATACATAGGGTCCCGTATATTCTCCAGCATTAGTTCAATGAAATGTGTAACATGAGGAGTCTAAAAAATGAATTATACGTATTCTGCAACCTTTTTCCTATCGTTTTATAAGCGGAATCATTGTCAATAATAAAATGAACAATGTTTTTCGGCCCTACTTCATTCACAACTTTATCAAATATCGTAAATAAAGTCTCAGTATTACTAATAAGGCTAGATGCATCAATAGACTTCAAAAACATATAGCCATTTGAAGAATAAACCAAAAATTTATAATAGGCTCTTGTCTCGTATTTGTCCAACCATCACACATGATTGATCATCCATAAGTATCCCAATTCACTCTTCTTTCAACCAAATAACTTCTAATTTTAGAGACAACACAACTAAAAAATTTACCTCCTAAGTTATCAATTGAAGGACCTTTGTATCTTAAACCATAAGAGGCTATTGCATCCATCATAGGTTGATAATAATAAGACTAAGAAACATTGAATGACGAACCTGTATCATATCACCATCTAGCTACTGCCATATCGACATTATGAGCCGCATCTCTTGATTACATTGCACTACGAATTGAAGGTTGGGCTCTAGGAGTTGTTCTTGGTACAAAGAAACTAGTCACTTGCTTTCTTCTCTTCCTTATATTAGATTCTTCTTAAGCCTGAGATGAAACACTACTAGTATCACTATCACCACTACCACTACCACTTCCACCTTCAACATTTCCAATATCACCACAGAAACTAGAAAATGAACTTCCACTACCAATTTCAAATTTCAACCTTTCCCTTCTACCTATCTCATATTGATATTCATCAAATAATGTTTTCATCTACCACTTAACATCATGACTTAATTTTTTACAGGGTTCCACATCTCCTTTAACCCCAGCTAAATATTTTTTTAATCGGGTGATTTCTCTACCTTTCAAATGCTTGTTACAGAACAAGCAAATGGTATGGTTCCTCATACTGGAACCAATGAAGCATAAGTCTAAGCTGAATCATTGAATCTTCCTAAAATGAGTTGATCAGGAGTATTTGAACTTTCTTCCATTTATCTGTACACATAAAAATAAATAACACATAATTTCAGTACACAATATGCATATCCATCTTATATAATATAA
>JANVCL010000001.1:21228004-21240515 GCA_026546855.1 Erythroxylum incrassatum
GATTAATTTGCTAAATTGGTATCCAAAAATTGATGGAATTGTTTTATAATTATTCACAGATGGTCTTCAATACCATAAAGACGAAAAATGATCAAAAAGAGCAAAAAGATGGAAAGAAATTCGAAATCCTCAATCTGGCCGAAATTTAAAGATTAAGCGTAGGCACGCTTAAGGATGGAATCTGAAATCTGCAGATTTTTCAGAATTCGTTTCCAATTAAAACACAATCGTCCAAGATCCTCTTGCCCTCTTTCCAAGAAGTCTCCCACTGAAATTAGAAGACCACCTAATTTGGATCAAATCAAGACAAGAAAAAGAGGAGATTCACATCAAATAGGAGATAGAGTTGTTGTCGCATATATATAGATTCATGTATTAAGTTTAAGGGGATCGTGTATTTTCTTTTCCTTGGAAGGAGGCTATCGTAGGTGTAGGTTAGGTTTAGAATAGGGTGTATTTTCTTTCATTAGGGGGACTGCCGCACCTTCTATTCTTCTTGCTTTTTTGGTTCACGTTGCTGCACTTCTCTAGGAGTAGTATTATCGTAGGTTTGGGTTAAGAAGTAGAATGCCGCATCTTCTTGTTCTGTTCTTTTAAATTTTCTGCAGATTTACATTTGTTATTTTCGTGGTTTTCATTAAAGACCTGCTATGGAGATTATTTCTTTTGTTATTTCTTTTGATTTCAATTTAATGATGAATAACTAATTTTCTTATCTTGGTTGAGGGATTCATGTTACATGTTATTATGGTGAGATTTTCTGGATACTTTTTATGATTATTGATGAACATTGGGTATTTTCAGATCTGTCTTTTCAATTGAATTCGTTAGTTTCTAGGTACGTAACTAGAGATTAATTGGTTCAATTGCTAGGTTAACGAAATCTGACGTTCAATTTCGGTAACCATAAATAACAATTAGGATTAACTCCTCTACGTTAGAGTTGGAAAATTCTAAGAAAATATCCACTTGATTGATTACATGTCGTACATGTTTATCACTTGTCATTGGTTCTTGATTCTTAATGCTATTATTCAATTTACCTATGATCGTAACTAGGTTATTGTTTAATAAGATTGCTAGAATACATGTTTCTAGTCATTACACTTAAGAGAAATTTCCCCCCAATGAATGTTCATTAATAATTGCAACTTTATGTCAAGGATCCATAATAGCATGGTAACATCGGTAACCGAAATCAAGATATTTTTCCTATTGAATTTTCAGATTTAATTATTGTTTTCAATTTGTGATTTTTCCTTTGATTTTTATTATTGCCGTGACAAAACCCCCTCTTTACTTTTGTTATTTGTTCCGTTTAGACTAGCTAACCTTTACCGTTAAAGATTCCTCGTGGAAACGATATCCGCTTACCGCTACTACATTAATTTGTTTTAATGGAAGTGATTTCTTTTATATTTGGTTGTAGGCGACAGCATCACCAAATTTTGTTTGTAATTCAAAGCAAATAACTACAACAATCCATTGCCTTGGTGACCACGGGTGCTCTGAGGTGCTACCCCTCTCCTTCAACTCATCTACCTCATGTCTCAGCTGAGCTATGTAGTCCATTAATGTCTCCACTGTGGTTCGAAGCTGATTGACTTCATTGGTTTGCGACCGTCCACTAGATTTTACTGTACTAGACGTAGAGGATTGCGAATAACATGTGTGCGCAAATGAACCTAGCCCAAAGATCCTCAACGACGGTCCCTACCACCCACTGCATCAAGATATGCCTGACTCTTATCAACAGCTTGTTCGTGCTGAGATTGTCGCTGAATGCTTTTTTGTATTTGGTCATATTAAGAGACAATGTTTATATTAGTAAGTGATAATTATTAAGAATTAATATTAAAGCATAAATTTCACTCATATTTAGTTTTCTACATTGGGTGTTGACGAATGTTACACCGTCATGCTTTTTAGTGTGAGTGTACAAAAACACCTGACGAGGTGTAGGACTCATGCTCAGAGACTTTTTCTACATAAGAATAAAATGTTATAAGTGATCTAGAATTTATAAAAAAATTTGGCAGAGTTTCCTCTATTTTTATTATATTTATCCCCTGTTAAACAAAGAAAATAACTCAACACAACCATATAGGCACCAGAAATTTATATCATTATCATTATCCATATTACACATATTTTCATTCCAACATTCACATATCAATTTAAATTGAAATACAGCAAAGTAAAACAATTATAATATAAGTGTAAAGTTTAGATATTTATAAGTCTCTCTACATGCTCGTGGTGGGTAATTGATCCTCCCATATGTACGGGAAGACTCTCTCCCTTGGTCCTCCACGTCTATTGGTCGAGTTACACGCAAAGATGGACATTGCCTCAAGTGATGTCCAATACTCCTGCCAACAACTCCATATTTGCTAAGAAATATAAGGCGATCGTACAATAGCCTTATGTATCGCACCAATAAAGTCACGATAACGTGTACGTGCTCGTCTCTTCCATACATTATGTATGGCCGCGTCGAAATTAGAATCCTAGAAAAATTCTTTCTGAAATAAAAGAATAAAAATTCGATAAATACTTATAATGTAATAATATTTATCTAATTAATGTATAGAAATTAATTAAAAAAGAAAATAATTTTTTTATTATATGTCAAACTCCTGAAAGTAAAATGTCTTTGTGGCCTGAGAAATATTCTTCCATACATAACCCTTAGGATCAATCTTCTCCTTAAATTTAGATATCATATTTCTGGAACACGATCCAAACGAAATCAACCTAATATATGAACAAATAATTTTATACCATTTGCAAAAATTTAAACCTATAACTTAATTATAAACATATAGTGTTTCATATAATTTCACTTACAGATTATTTACAATTATTATGTACGTTCTTCCATCAGGTCCCTCAGCCCCAGGTTGGTGGCCGTCTCCTTCATCTGATATAGGGGTAGTGGATGATGTAGGAGTGGTGGACGGTGTAGCATGAGGAACAACAGGTGATGCGTCATCTGCAATTATAGGCCCTAGAGGGGGAGGAGGTGATTTAGTTGCAGCTGCAGACTGTGATGGTTCACCTTCACAATAAGTGTCTCTGAACATGCGTCTGAACCTGGGCGATTACATCACGTTGTCTCTTTGGTGACATATTTCTACCTAAAATTCATTGTTTATTGAATTTTCTAGAAATATAAGAATCTGAATTCAATATTTTGTATAATATATTCAAAAGGAAATAAGGCTATTTGTTGAATGTCATATTCGAGTACAAACTTTGAATTATAAGCTTAACAATTGTTGCAGTCATATAATAAGAACAATAACAACCCACACTCAATAGGATGCAGCTTGACCCCTAACTAATAGGGAGGTTGTTTAACAAATTCTTACAGATATAACAATAAATCCACTTTCAAGCTGAGTCCAGTTTACAAATATCGATAAATGACAATGATATAATTATTTTCTTAGATTCCTAGTGACATGAGAGTTGGTAAAGGTAAATGAGTCCCCGATGTTTGGATTCCCAAGAAGGGTCCTGACATGTTCGAACACACCAATTGAAACAGTGATAGTTCTACCCTCAAGTGTAGGGTTTTTAACACCTTCTTACAACAGCGTTCCCGCTATAGCTAAACTTGTAGAGGATACAGTGAATGAGTCGCCAAATTTAGTATAGAAGACAAACTCTCTAAAAGAACTGCCAGTACGAAAAGGTTTACCTAAAACCTAACATTTCAACTTTCGGCTGCAAACTCAAGATGAGTGTCATTGAAATATTTCCATGCCAGTGCATCTGATGGATGACTCATTATTTCAACTTCCTGTTTGTTTCATTATGCTATCTCATGCGAGATGCAGTAACATCAGAAGCATATAGTCTTTGAAGTCTTAGAGTTAGCGGGAAATAATACGTCCACTTCCAAGGTACTAATTTCTGTTTCATTGAACACTTTCTACGCTTGAACCTAGGTTAACCACAAAATTTACATCATCTCCCCAATACAACATATATCCCAATTTGTAACAATCAAAACGTACATCCCAATTTGCAACAATCAATCTTTTCAATAGGCAAACCAAGACCCCTAATAAGTTTTTTTATATTGTAAAAACTATGCACCATTATATGATCAGTAGGCAATGATTAGTTATACCATTAAAGAATTTTATCAAAACTACGGTCTGAAATATGTGCTTCAAACTTTATGTTCAATATTCAAGCAATTGAAGACAATTAGGTCATTGTCTCATAATTTGGCTATAATTCTTGATCAGTTGATTGTAGTAAGTCAAAAAACTGTTTTGCATGTGAGTTTGGTTCTTCTTCAAGATTTTTCATATTTTCCTGAAAGATATAATTGGCTGCATCATAAACTATTTGCATGTAAGGATTTTTATTTCCATCCACATAATTTTATCTAAATTCAACCCCTCCTCAGACTCATTTAAGGTCACAGAAGATTGTACTTGATTACCCCTTGAGGTACTATAAATCAATGATTCCCCATGTCATGTCCACTCAAAATAATTGGGGACAAACCTTTTTTTAAGCAAATGCCCATTAACTTCATCGATAGGAAGGAAATGAATGTGTTTGCATTTTTTAATGGACATATGATCTTTGGGCCATCCATATATTTAGGTTGAGAATATGTATAATGAATAAAAGCTTCAACTCCCTTAACAAACTCATGATTAATGAAACCATCAGGTGTTAATCATCTATACATCCAAGATCTATCAACATTACTCACTTCTGCAAAACTGTTAATTTAAAATAGTGATTTTATAATTAGTATCATTCATGTTCGGCAAAGTTTATAAATCATCTAAACTTTACATAAGATTTCCTAAGTATTAAAAAACTGAATTAATATGAAAATATTACACTTGTGATTCAAGAAAATAAGTTCTCGTTGTGACTCCTAGGCTTGTGGTATTTTTCACCGATAAGCCTCATGAGAGCTGCATCATGGGTTATGGGTTAAGATCAAAATCATTTACTAACTGCAGATCTATTTTTTTGTTTGTAATCAAATAAGTTAGAAGAGAATTAAAGTGTAGAAGTTTGATATTTAACCTAAATAGTATATGTACTAGTGCCAAATAAAATAAGTATTCATAAAAATATGAATACTTATTTTAATAAATTATTGTAACATATACAAATTATCTAATATGTTTAAAATAAAATTAGTATTATAATAAAAAAGATGTGTGTAAAGATTCGCACATAAAAGTAAAGAGAACCTAATCATTTCAGAGAGCATCAATGAAATAACGAATTGACGTAATTAAGATATTTGCAACTATAAGTCAAACCCATCATATATTAATTCATTGATAAACTGAAGTTCATAGCACAAAATAATTTTGGTTGGTACAAGCCATTTACATTAAAAATGCAGGAAGTTCAAATGGGAAGTTCAAACTGCAAAAAATATCCAAATTAAACCAAGTACACAAACACCTAGTAAATAACAAAATCACTTACCTCAACCAACACATAGAAGGATCTTCCTGAAATATGTGAAGGAAGATGATGAAGGAGCAACTCTCGAAAGCTGACGGCCAAATAAGATAACCAAAACAAAGCAAAGAAGACAATGAATTTCAAAGCAATATGCAAATTGATATAAATTCATATTCAGAAGTCTTAGTTATAACATTTGATTGCCACCATGTTATGCAAGAAAATCCAGTCATTTGCCTTTTAAAACATAAAAAGGATGATAAAAGTTCTATATTCAAAGAAGTAAAAAGATGAAAAAATGACTATGCTGCAAAATATAGAAATAGATACAAATTTGATTAAATTTTGTTAAACCATAAAGGAGTCTATTATCTTTTACCCTAAATATAGTACTTTTTGCATATTTGATATCATTGTGATTTTGATATCATTAAGAAACAACCACTTATACTAATTTTAGGTCCTAACATCTTTTAAATTGAAGCTTGACTGTTGAGGATTTATATTTAAAATAGTTTCCTTAATCTCTTTGATAGCGAGTGAGAAAAAAAGGAGCCTTTTCATATCATTAGTGATTGAGTTATGAATGAAGGAGATGGGAGAGGAATGGAGGATTTAGTAGTCGTTAAGAGGCTCAAGTGGAAGGAAAAGTGAAAAGGAATGGAGGATTTACTAGTTAGCAAGGGAAAAGAGAAAATAAGAAGATAATGAGATCATAAAAAGATTTAGAAAAATGAAAGTCAACATCTCTCTATCAAATGCTATCAAGCACATACCAAAGTATACAAAATTTTTAAAGAAGTTATATCCTAACCAAAGAAAACTAAATAGCAATAAGAAGATAAGAATAGGTGAGAGTGTATGGCAGTATTTTAATGAAAAAATCCTCTTAAGTGCAAGGAACAAGATATGTTCACCATTCTTTATAAAATAGGCAACACCACTATTAGGATACCTAGGCTAAATTTAGAAGCATCCATTAATGTTGTGTTGTTATCTGTGTATACTTTGTTAAATTTATCAACTTCCAAAGAAACTGATGTTATTATTTAATTGGATGATCATACTAATAGATACTGTAAAATGGTGGTTATGGATGTTGTTATATGTGTAAATGACTAAATGTTTCTACTTGACTTTTATATTCTTAGTACATACAATGATTCTTCTCCTAACACTGCACCAATTCTTTTAGGAAGATCATCCCTAAACATAACTCATACTAAATGGGTGTGATTGGACCCTCACAGTGGAACTCGTGGTGAAGTAATGCATTTTAATATCTTTAAAGCCTTGATGTATTCTAATGATGTTCATTTTGTTTTTTCCATTAACTCTATTGATCATGTTGTTCAATATTACAAGAAGTTTTTAAGATAGATGCTAAGGATAAGATAGAGGTTGTTGTCACTAATCATGTTGCCTTGGAGACAAAAGAAGGAATGGAACTTACTAAGGAACTCAAGAAGAATGTCATATAATTACACTCTTTAAAATCTAGGCTATGAAAATGTAAATTTTGTTTTATAAATATGGTTGGCTCTCATTAGATAGTGAGTAAGTCTAGTACAAGTGGTTCCTAATAAGTACAATGTTACAGTGGTTCAAATTAAGCCAACGAATTGGCTTCACGCATCCAAACTGATTGACTTATTTTCGTTGGTTATAGGAAGTTGAATTAAAAACCTATAGAGGATAACTTTTCACTAAACCTTAGACATTCTCTATTTTCAAATCAAAATCTAAAATATGATCAAGTTATAAGATCCAACCTAAGTAATACGCGTCAATTCACTTTTCAACCTTATGAGTATTTGTAATCAATCCTCGTGAAAACAATATCTATACTGCTATGCTATAATTCTAACGCACTTGCTAGGTGAAAGTTTAGCTCGTATCTGTATCCATTGCACAATTAGCGTAAAGTGGTCGTTGGCATGAGCAACAAGAATTATGAACAAACAGCAACTTCAAGCATCAATACTTGAATTCCTTGTATATTTGGCTATAATTTTATACACCTAATAATAAGAATTTTCAAATATGGCAACACTTCAAAAAATGTATCTTCTTGGATAGTTGCAAATGTTTCAAAGCACGTGTGCATCATATCAACTGAGAAACTTTTTATTCCTAGACCACGCATGAAGAATTCATGTAATCATTAAGAAGGAACATCTCAATATCCATACTCTTTATCCAACTTTATTTTCAAACTCACCATCCACTTCACATTCAAACGATTTAGATGAAAATAAAAGTGGGTAAGACTAGAAGATGGTGCTTCCAATTGAATATGAATACAGGATAGAGTAGCTAAAAAGTGAATTGACATGTATTTCTAGTCAATCCCATACACAATCCACCTTGATGAAGCCAAAGGAAATCAATCTCCTACACAAATTCATGTGCATACACAAACTCAATCCTATACACAAACGCAAAAAATCAATTTGTAAATGAAACTAACTCCACGAGGAGAGCATGGGGACACAGAGGAGCACGGCAGAGGAGAGCATGGAGAAGACGAAAATACCTCCATGAAAATCGTCGGTGAAGACAACAACAATGATCGGAGAAGACACCGCAGCTCCACTCGATGCAGCAACGCAGATGTGGAGGAGGAAGAAGGAGGATCGGTGCAGGTGGGGGGAAGGGTATTGGAGGTAATCGTTTAAGGATAACGTCGTTTTGTTATACTTAAAAATGTTCAAGTAGAAGCAGATGGCAACATATAGCTTGAGAAGTTACCAACGGAATTACTAACGGATATTTTTTGTCAGTAAACTGAAAAAATTATTACTCCACCAATAATTCCCGCCTTATTTATTGACGGTCATTTCATACCATCGCAAAATCATTTCCCTACGTATTTAGCGATGGATATTGCTATCGCCGCTAAACGAAAATTTTTCCGTCAGTAATTTGCAACAGTTTTTTACCATTGGTAAATTTTCATCGCTAATTCATACTTTTCTTGTAGTGAAGTATATTTCAAAATAACTGAGTAGACATCAAGATCCCATCCTTTGAGTGTTTATGCAATTATTGATGAACGAAACTATCGAGAGAATGGCTTTCTTTTCTTTTTTACAAGGGAAAGAAAACAAAAGCGCCTAGTGTGTAAAGTCTAAGCCCCTGCGAATGGGTCTATTGTAAAGGGTTCCTTGCTTCTCTCGGTAGAGTGCATCCAGAATGCTCCGTGGAAGCTCCTAAAGGATATGCAGTCCCGACGTTGCTCCAAAAGCTAAATGCGCCAATTAATCCGCACATTGATTCCCTTTGCGATGCGTATGCTCAATGTGCACTTCCCACTCTCGAAGTAAGAAATCATGAATACCTGTCACCAAAATAGAAAGTTCAGTCAGATCATTCCGGAAGGAAGACAGAATATTAAAAATCTCTAGGGAATTCATTTCAACAATTACATAAATTGATGACTGTTATTAGGGTATATGTAGCGATGATTAGGCTTGTTAATGAAGTAGATTGGACTTAAGTATGTTTAAAGTTTTTAAAGGTCTATATGAGATTTTTAAGTGTCGAATATATATAATAAGATTTTCAGTTTTAATTAAAATTTTAAATTAAATTGTAAAAAAATAAATTAAATATTAATTTTAATCTGAATCAAATCAAGTTAAATTACAAGTTGAATTTGAGGTGTGTTTATATTTTTTATTCTTATTTTATATGTTCTTTATCACGTCAGTAATCTATTAACATCAAAATCCAATCCTTTGAATCTTACGAGTAGCAATATTTTATTTATAGTTTGTTCAACTTGTTAGTATATTTTTGGTCGTAACGGTTTTTGTTTGCAAGGGTGCGATTAATTACAATTTGAGGAGACTCTGAGGGTAAGCGGCAAAGTAGGTCGGTCCAACTGAGCTGCATAAATTGACCGTATCTAACTGTTGAAAAGAAGGGCATGCATGTTCACTTGAGTGCTTGACTTTGGAAGTGGCTTTTGTCTGATAGTCATAGTACTCGAAATTTCCTATCATGTTTCTGCTTCGTTGATTCTTCTACTGAGAAAGTTCTTTGGTATATTCAGTTGATCTTACTTTTCAACAACATTAAAAAAAGAAGACTATTCCCGATCTTGTTGATTAAACCTCTTCACCAAACTATGTGCTGTCCGGCCCTAAGTTAACATCGTTGTGATGGAATACATTACAACGTAATGATGTCATAAGAATTATAAAAAAAAGCACTTTGAAATTTTATGAATTTACTGGTTTGGAAACATAAAATTAGTCATATTGATATTGCATCAAATATTTCCTATAGTCGACTCCGAGCAACCATGGAAGACTCTTCCTCTCTTTGATTTTCCTTTTATCCTTTTGAGTGAAAAAAAGTAGTGTAAAAGCTGCAAAATAGGACAGAACAAAGCTATATATTTATCAATATGAATAAATTTTATTTATTTAAACCAATAACATTTGTGATAAATCTCTCGTTGAGCAAGTAACGAATGTTAAAATGATTTATAAATGCATAACAAACCTGCCCTTACAAGATACCTTTTAAGGTATAATTAGACTCAGATTTATCATGATATTAGAGCCTAAATTTGTCTTAATGGTTTAGAGTAGTACCCGGCTTGTTATAATCTTTTACTTAATGTATCTATCGAATGTCTAGTCCTATTCTAAGCTGAGAAAAGTGTGTTAGGAGTCTCACATTAAACAAGTGAAGAATGTTAAAATGATTTATAAATGTCTCCTTATAAGGTGTCTTTTATGGTAGAGTTTGTCTCAAATTTATCAATATTAATCTAACATTTTAATCATAGTTGGGTTGCTCTTTGTGTTGAAGTTAGTATCTTATGCAAAACTACTTTCAATGTGGTGAATAGACAATGCTATTCGACCTACCTATCTAACAATCATTAAAACCTGAAAGACCAAAGGGGATAGTCATTTCGCAAAATTTTCAATTTTATAGCTGACGTCTCTAGCATAAAAAAAACAAAAACAATAAAAAATGAAATAATAAAAAGCATCAAAAATTTGGTAACGCAGTTCGACACACCTTATCTACATCGACGAAGCTCTCACCTAGCTTAATAACTTTTACCGAAGAACAATAGATTTACCCAAGGCTTTACTGAGCCGATACCACTCAACTCTTGACACTATCTCTCAACCTCACTTTTTATGAAAGAATTTCACACTCAATAATATGACTGTCTCGTATTAACATTGATAGAGAATTTTCTCAATCAATATTTTAACAAAAGAATAATAAACGAATAATTCAAGTAATAATTAGAATAATAAAAAATAAAAAACTCCCTTAAATATGTTGTTTCGTTAATGAAAGAACGAAAAGTTGTTCATCGAAAGATCTGCTGTAAGCTTCAATATCTTCACAAAAAATCCAGAAAAAAACAACCAGAGAGAGCAGAACGCTTGTAGAAGAAGCAACCGCCAATAGCAAAACGACGCACTGCGGTGGAGCAAAAATGCAGCAACCGGTGGCAGATATAACTACACATCAACAGTTCACGCCAGCGACAAAGTGCAAATAGCAGAGGGAGGCGTGAAACGCACAGCAGCACACCAAGTCACCAACGCAAGGTCAAAAGGATGCAGCAGAAGGAAGGCCAGAATAAATGAAACATGCAGCACGCCAGCAAGTAATCTTGACACACTTTTTGGCTCAAATATGAACCAAGACATGCACAATACTGTACTGTGTTTCCCCATAAATAATTAACGCGCACACCCCCCTATTATTCTATACTCACATAAGATTAACTTTGGCTATAGATAGATGAACAGGTCAGGGAAATTATAGAAAGTTTTTTTAAAATTAAAAGATAGATTATCTATAGATTAATCTAGATCAAAAAATTACATGTGTTCTTGGCTTACGCCATCTCTTGTGAGGAGAGAGTACAAATATTTACAATGATATGAACTATTTGACTAGAATATGGAACATGAATCTCCTAAGTAATTGAGATGTACCTATAAGCACCAAATTCTCTGCATATTCATAGAGTGATTGATAGACATTCTTGGCATATAAATGAGCTCGGATAAGATTAACAATGTATATGCCAGCTTGTATTTTTCCTCCTTTATATCTGTAGCTCATTGGCGATTCCTTTCTTTCCATACGGTGTATATGGCGATTCCTTTCTTTCCATATGGTGTATATTCCTTTATATCAGACACATGCATCTGATGCTTTTCAATACCGAAAGCTTTGCGGGATAGAATGATGGACTTTCGTTATCTTTGGATCAAATGTTTTGTTTTCAAAACTTTGTTGACTATACAGTAGCGTGGCTTAACAGAATTTTAAAATTGATTTAAAACTAGAGTCTATTGTAATTAATGATAGTCCAAAGGAGAGATTGTAAGACATTTTTGTCCTTAGGGATAATTTTGTCCATGTCTCATAAAGTTGGACTAACATTAATTTTAATTTAGTTTTTAAATAAATTATCAGTTAAGTTATGCCATTTAACTCAGATAAAGATAATAAAGTGACTCAATAAACGATCCTAATTAATGGGTCGAAGTTCGGTAAAAAATAGGTCTCGATTAGTTTAGACCGGGTTCATATCGGTCTTGTGATGGAAAAACCTGATATAGAAGCTATATAAAGGTTAAGGTCTCCTGCAGTTACTCAGAGAACATTCACGAGCATAAGGATTCCTGACTCGTTAGGGAAGCTCGGAATTTGAGAAACTATAGAAAGGCCTTGCCCGTGAGTCGGCGAGTACTTTCTACAAAAGGTCCCAGGAGATTTGGAGACGTTTGGAGCTCAAAATCGGCATCAGAAATACAGATGGAACCGAAATCCAGATATTTCGCATTACCTTCGTTTTTAATTTTTTCATGTAAATCTGGGTTACGTAATAAAGCTCCTACTACATACTAACAATATATTCAATATTTTGTTTGACTAAATCTTTTAATAATTGAGTTTGAATTTTCTTTTTCAGAATTCATAAAATATAAACAAGACAAGACTATACATCATCAAAGAATTCTTCACGAACTGCAAATTTCTCATCCGGAAAGTTCAC
>JANVCL010000001.1:21255703-21273707 GCA_026546855.1 Erythroxylum incrassatum
TTCTCATAAATTTTTCTTAAATTCATCAAATTTTCTTAAATTCATAAATTTTCTCACCAATTTTTTTCTCATTTAAATTCATTTTAATATTTCTAATTTTCACCAAAAGTTCAGGGTCCAACATTGATGCCTTTATATTTAAATTGAAAAAGGAGTGGAGGTTGTTTCCCTTACAAGTATACCGATACATCTTTAATTTTGTTCAATATTTGTATTTTAGGTACTTTTCATGTTTCTATCTTAAAAATTTTTAGGCATTCAAAAATATAGATTCTTTTATGAAATTGATTTTTGGATATTGCAATTAAGGACATCTCTATCAAAATTGACTTTTTATTTTGAATCCTTAAATATTTAATAATATTCTTTAATGAGAAAGTTTATCATTCTTAATAAAATACATTTTGCTTATTTCTACCAAGTTAGTTTGAAGCATGAAACTTTACATTTTGTATTTTTAGATAATGATTTCTCTTTGATGATTCCAAAAGGAGGGAGCAAGATCGGTGATATTAGATTTAGGGGAAGTAATAACATTAATAGGGAGGGATAAAATTTAGTAGGAGTAAATGTTTTGTCATTTTTGTATTTTTTGCACTTTACATGATATGTTTGAGTAAATTTATGATACCTACATATATCTATATCTCTTCGAACCTGAATATCTCTAATATTCTTGATATTGAATTATGCTATTTATATTGAATTATGTTTAATGAATGAATTAAGGGGGAAACTAATCACTATCTTGATCAAAACTTAATAAAAGAAGATCAAGGCTCGTCAAGGTCATTTTTTATTTTGTATTATTATCTGTAAGTTTACTTTATTAATTTGATGATCTAAAAGGCTCACTAATCATAATCATTTCACAAAACACTATAAATAGGTTTTTTCTCATAGGATTTAGCATTAAGAAGTTTTAGGTGTTGTATATACACATTTCAAAGAGTTTTTCAATCATTCATCATTATGTCATATTTGTATGAGTGAGCCATTTTGGAGTTATCAAGTGATAAAATATATTACTTCAAGTTAAAATATTTGGTTAGGGTATGATATTATTGTATTTGAGCCGATATAAATGATATTGAGGTTCCTTTTTTACTTTAGAAGAAGATTGTAAGAAAGGGTCCTTTTATTGAGAAAGATTGTACAAAGGTTATTCTTCGTTTAAAAAAAGAATTATAGTAAAATTTCAAAAAGAGTTTTGGGAGTGAAAGCAACCAAGGATTGTTTACTGAACCATTATAAATCAATTTGTATTATCTTCTCCCTATCCTCTTTAAATTATTGTTTAAATATTTGATTAATTTATATTAATCAATTTCCTCATGCTTATATATTGATTATTATTAATTGAGCATATTAGTTATAAAAATTGTTGACTATTGAAAACACCGAATTCACCTCCCTTAGGTGGCATTAGGGACTAAAAATAATGATAGAGGGATGTGGAGGGCACAAAATAGGAAAGGCTTTACTTGGTAAAGTAGGAGCTTAAATGTTGGTAGAGTTGGGGAAAGTTGGAAGAATCTAGGCTGGTTTGGTTAAAGGGTAATGAGGTTTTGGACATGATGCAAGAAAAAGAAAAAGAACAATAAGGTTAAGAAATTTTAAAAAGTTGTTGCTATATAAGGAAAGGTTAGGAAACACTAAGGTGGTGGACATGATGCAAGAAAAAGAAAAAGAACAATAAGGTTAAGAAATTTTAAAAATTTGTTGCTATATACGGAAAGGGAGGAAACACTAAAGCAGTAGAACTTAAAGCAAAAACGGAGACCAAGGATAGAGGACGAGAGAAGATAATGGTTCAACTAAGACAAAACTAAGATTTGAGGGGAGTAAGAGCGAGAAGGTGTATACGTAACAGCAAAGCAAAGAGAGAGAGAGAAGAAGGAGAACTTGAAGATCAACAAAGAAAAATGGTGATAAGAAAAAACTACCAACCAGATGAAACCAAATTAAAGAATCCAAGGAAGTTTAAATGTGGAAAACATAAAGACACAAAAAGAAGGAAGTAGAGAATCATCCTAAAAGAATCCAAGTAAGTTTAAATGTGGAAAACATAAAGACACAAAAAGAAGGAAGTAGAGAATCATCTTAAAGAAATCATGGGAAAAAAGGAGAGAAGGAACTTATTACTCTCCATTTTTGTCTTAAATACTTATATTTGTTGCTAAACATCTTTGTCATTTTTTATACAAGTACATATTTAAGATAATTTCTTAAGCATCAAAACACTTGCATTCATTATGAACTGAGATTGAGGCCTGCATTCATTAAAAGTTGAAATGCTTTTGAAAATAAAAAAGCCACTTTCTTACTTACAAAATGATATCCTTTAAATTAAAAGTTTACAAAAGGTCAAAAATAAAAATTTCAATAATTCAAATAACTAAATATTGATTTTAATATTTACTTCACGAAATTAATTATAACTATAAATCAATAATTTCTTTTTGAGTGATACAATTTGCATAATTGTTCACGTCTTAAATCATAAGTAACAAGTTTTTACAGATTGTATAAAATATATTCTTAACTAATTGTATGCATAGTAATATCTAAACAATAAAAATTTAATTAATTATATAATTATTTATGAAAAATACAATACTATCAAGACAAAATGTAGTTTATCCAATTCAATACTTGTGTTAGAAAAACCTAACTTATCTTCAAAAGCTAGCTCAAGATGGAGAGGTTTACATACTATTATAAATTCTTAAATGCTCTCATAGTTTTACAATGTGAGATTTCTTATACACCCCCCTCAGTCCAGAGCAGGACTGGACATCTGATGAACATATTAGGTCAGGAATCTCACATTGGACAACTATGAAATCATTCAAGAATTTATAATAGTGTGTAAACCTCCCACCCTTGAGCTAACTTTTAGAGGTGAGTTCCGCCTTTCTAACATGGTATCAGAGACAGTTTGTCTCGATGGTTTGGGGCAATGCCAAGTTATGTGACTTTGCCCAATATATCTATCAGATGTCCAGTTCTGCTCTGGACTGAGGAGGGTGTGTCAGGAATCTCACATCGGACAACTATGAAAGCATTCAAGAATTTATAATAGTGTGCAAACTTCTCCCTCTTGAATTAGCTTTTGGGAGTAAGTTAGACTTTTTTAACAACTTAAGATATGTAGAGTTATATGTATTGGATCTTTGATGATGCCGTAATATTAAAGGATTCCCAAAAGTTTTTGACGTATTGTTTAGGTGAACTAACCCGTAATTATAACACTAATTGGAATTTATATGGCTGGAGATTGACTGTGATCATGAAGATATTACAACAGAGAATTAATTTCTATCAAACATAACTAATTTTAAAAGAGTAACTTTAAGTTTTTTGTATCATATACGTTAACATGCAAATAGAGTAATATTTAATATTTTCAATTTAAATACATATTGATTTGCCCTTCACCGTCAAGATTCCACTAAGTCCCACCTGCACACATATGTACCGTGATAAATTTTCAAACGTGATTATTGGGGCCTCAAGAAAAGATTCTTAAACAGTAAAATCACCTAACTCAATCCTGATTAGTCCACCTGTTTGGAACTTCCAATTCTTAAGCAGTATAATCACTTACCTTAATCCTGATTAGTCCGTCTGCTTGGAGCTCCCGATCTACAATGTAGTCATAATTGGCGACCGACACTGCCTTTCTAACCACAAGCGTCACCTTTCGCCTTACTTCTCTAATCTGCAAAAGACAAATTACACAAGAAATTATATGTTTATCATTAAATCTTTTAATATATACTTAATGGTCTGCATCAATCATACTAAAATTATGAAACTTAATATACCACTAACCTCTGGACTTCTTTAGACCATAGATTCCCTTTAACAATTTGAACACATAATTCTCTTGTCGCTTCTCGATGAAGCCTAGTGGTTGTTTAACCTAGAATTCTTCATTTATTTCTTCATTTAAGAACATATTCTTTACATCCATTTAATGTAAATCAAGATTCATTCTAACTACTAAAGCTAGAAATAGTTGAACTAATGTAAACCTTATAACAAGAGAGAATGCTGCCCTATATTCAATCTTTCCCCGTTATGTGTATCATATATTTTGCCACTAAATGTACTTTTCATCTTTCAAAGCTATCATAAGTCTTTTTATTAACATTTAAGAACTTATTTGTTCTTAATAGCTTTATGTCCTTTAAAAAGATTAACCGATTCTTATACACATTGTGCTTGTTAAATTCCATCGTTTGTTTTCTATTGATATAACTCACTTATTCTAACAAAAGTAGATAGAGCTTTTTTATATTTCTTGACTCGTTTTTTTTTCTCGTGGAACTATCAAAAAAGGTTTTTCCCTTTAACAAAAATTTTTACGGAATTAATCCACCTACAATCTAGGCATAATTAAAAATTTTGAGAAATATATCTCTTTACTTTCATACTGCTCCCACTCGGATCAAATAATTATAAAGAACTCCTATTAGGCTACAATTGTTATTAATCAGAAATTAATTCGTCATCTCTTAAATTGCTCTCACTTGGATTAATTTTATCCAATTAATTTTGCATTCCTGGATAATTCTAATTCATGATCCTATATATTGATAAATTTTGAGCTGTAATTTCCTGATTTATAAAATCATTCTCTAAGAATGTGATATCATGTGACTCAAATTTAATCGCTTATTTATTACTTCATTCATCTTTGGATATATATACCTTTTGAAATGTTTAAAATATCTTTTCCAGATGATGTTCTTCCTTATGGAACCTAATTTCCTATATTTAAGTGAGGGACCGTGAATGTAAGTAATAAACACATTCTCATGAATTGAGATGTGATAAATCATACCTCTTACTTGTCTATATCCCATACATTATTTTAGGAATTGATTTAATAGCCACTCGATCAAGTTCATATTTGATCGTTAATAATACACCATCCTAGTAGGTGATAGACAAATTTGCTTATGTCATGATAGACCTAACCATTTTGAGAAGAATTTTATTTCTCCTTTATATACCACCATTTTGCTAACGAATTTAAAGAAGGGTTAATTGTTAAAAAAAATCTAAACTTTACTCAATTTTGCAATATTAGTCCAAACTTTAAAAAGCGGTGTGCTAAATACTCAAAGTTTCAATTTTTTGAAAAAATAGCCCAATGTTGATTATAATACTGTAATTTAATTAAATACTAATTAGACTGAAATAAGATGCAATTTCTTGTATTAGTCCTTATTTATTAAAGATATAATATTTAACCTTTAAATTTATCAAACTTTATAATCAAGTTCAACTTGATTAAATTATTTTTTCTCTCTTTAATTGTTCACTATGTGCGACGTATTAGGTTCCTAAATATGTTTGCAATAAATAGAAAATAAACCACTTTAATTTATCTTTAATTCTCTAACTGAACAATTTATAATCATAGATCAAGATTGACATCTAGCAAAGTATCATAACCACCCAATTATAAGAAATATCAAAGTAGTTGTCACTAATCTTTCTATGAATTATTTTCTATGTAATTCAAACTTTTCGTCATACAATATTTTGATTAGACATAGAATGTAGAATTAATGTCTAGCCTATTTGAGTTCAATCATATTAATTATCCACCATTAATGATCGATTCTTTTAATGACATTTGAAAACTATTTTCAAAGTGTCATTATGCCCTAACTAAGAATTTCTTAAATTCATACTAATTGATAACAATGAAACATTTTTTCTAATCAATTTAGAGTGATGAATTTTATATTGATCATTCAATTATATCCATATAGTTCATGTTATATCTAATGAATACTAAACAAACAACCCTTAACTATGATAGTCTAAGTAGTATCAAAATATAATCATCTCTACATGAGATACTTTGGAAATCTTAGGTTAAAGAATCCCTTATACAATCATCACAATAAGAATTTTCATAAACATATAAGTAATATTCCATGTGAAATTCTCATATCACATCAGTTTAATGAATTTGTTCTTTAGCAAACACTTTTATGTTTATTTAGGTGTCTCCATACTTTAATTTATAAGATTAACTACTTCCTTTATAGGAAGAAACATAATATGTACTAGCTTTTTTGCTTTATTAATGTTCAGTCTCAATAGAACAACGATTAAAAATAATACATGGATAATATATGAATGCAATATGAATCTCATAATTATAATTTCATTTTTACATTTATCATATAAACTTTATCTTATACATCAAATAGATATATATATATATATATATATATACGATAAATAATGTCTTTAAATATTTAAGTTACCAAAAATAAAATCAGTTGATTAGCTATAAGGCATAAACCAATAATCTCTTAGTTGCAGTAAGCTAATCACTTAGGTATTTTATACATCTCCTACAATCATGCTACTGATGAAATAGTGGTTTAATGAGAGAATTTTAAAAGATTCTTTATATTGAGAACTTTCTTAAATATTACAATTTTCATCTCGATTATTGTCATAATTAAAAGAAACTACCTAAATATATACTTGGATCTTTGATGAGAACTTAGCTCTTTTTAATAGCTTTAGGTTATACAATATATTACTATTTCAATAATGCAAAGAATTATACTACCTTCATTAAATAACTTTTTAATCCAAATAATCTTTTCACTAAAAGAAAAATGTGTTATGGTTTGATTAGTAATTATTGCTACATTAGAAATTTTTTAGCTCAAAATAATATTTTTTTAAGTAAAATATACCTTAACGAGGACTTATTTCTATCATAATAAAGTTAATATCCATATAACCTTAAACTCAAATGTCACTCATACATAGAATAATAGATATCCTTAATATTCATAAGTATCAAATATCTTAAATACTAAGCACCTCTAATACATTATCTATGTTCTTAAAGTAAGGCAGGTAAATAACTTCTATATCTATCTTTATAGATCTAATTCCTATAACTAAGTTATTACCTTTTTATATCCAATAAGAGTTGTTCTCTGAATATCATATCTTTAACAATTGAAAATATGTGTATTATTCTCTGTGAGCAGTATGTCATCAAATAATGCATTGAAGACAACAATTATACTCTCACTAAGCTTCTTGTAAACATGATAAATCTACAACTTCAAACAAACTCTTTAAATCCATCATGAATTAAATCTTTCAACATCTTGGGACCTTGCGATTATACATCAAATGTACTAGTAAAGGTAGTAGTTCTATTTGGATATACTTTCATGATATTTAGAATTTTTCAAACTTTATATTACTCTTACTATATATCTTGAGAACCATTATTTTATATAATTCATTGAAATAATCATTGTATTCAATGGAGTTTGTAAGATTATATCTAACCTATTTAGATATGTTATAAATTTCTATTATCCAATTATTTATGAACTTATTGGATAATATATGCTTCAATTAAGCATCACATCCCAAAATCATTACCTTTAACTCTTTTAAAGTCTTACAATTCCATATCCAATATAGAATCTTAATAATTGACTTACTCAGAACTTTTAAAAGCATGTTGTTGTATTATATATACTCTAGAAGAAATAAATATTACATCATATAATATCTCATTTTTATAATTTTCTTGTTTCGCAAATTCATACTATTATATAATTTGATTATAAAAGTATTCACTAGAAAATCTCATTCCTATAAATAATCAAGAAAATTTAAAACTTTTCACATTAATCTCATTAAAGTGCTTTGACATTCACAAATCACAATACTTAATTTCTAATTAAATTTAAATATTTAAAACTTCTCACAAATTTAAATTAACATGATATATAGTATGCATAGCTTTATCATATAGAGTCATCAGTAAGTTTAATGAAATACAATTATCATCCTTTTATGAATTAGCATTACATCTAATACATACATACATACCTACATATATATATGTATGTATGTATTAGATGTAATGCATACAATTCATAATACAAGGATACATTTATCTTTATATAGAACTTTATGATTTTCATATTTTGATTTAATCAATATGGTATAAAAGGATAGTTTTATTTATCTAACTTATGTTAAACATAAGTCTCCCTTTGAACCAACATTAACAAAGTATTTATGTAAACTTGGCTCAATTAATTTAACTTAATTAATTTATTTCTTATCATAGCTTGAACATTGTGGTAATGTTAATCCAAATTCAATATCAAATACTCAAAAGCATAAATTAGAAATATAAATAATCTCTTTCTTATCATGTATTGGCAAGAAAGTCATGTAAGTATCTTCTTCTAATTTGTTAGTGTTACTATTAAAATTTTGAGTTATTAACAATTGTGAACATGACAAGGTGATTTCTTTTGAACAAATAAATATTATAATACTATAAAATGCCTTCAATTATAGTCCTTAGTTATACTTTTGGTAAGCTAAGGAGAGTGAAACAATTTTATCAAAGTATAAAGTAGACCGAAACAATTGTATCAATGTATTATATCTTTCAAATCTATTTTATGCAACCATTTACGTACTATTATGATTTTAACATCCATCTTATATGTTGCCTTTAAAGTTTTTAAGGCGTAGGTTAATTATAAAATGTCACCACATTTCTCCGTCTATATAATATTAACATATCTCTCAAACTTTGTTACCAAAATCCTTAACAATGATTAATAGCAATATTGTATAATAAACATATAACTTTGCTTTCCATCTTTGGGATCTCTTCTCAAACCTATTATATGTCTAAGAAATTTGATTTAAAAACTTAGGATTTACTGTACTAAACAAATATAATTTTCTACTCATAATAAAATATAAAGATATTAAAAATTAATGTGTTATATGTTATAACAACCAAATAAGATTATAACTTTAATTATATATTTTGTTACTTCCACTATGTAATTAAAAAAAAAGCCTTCTCCACTATTTTAGAAAGATTATTCTAATCTCTCTAGTGGGTTAAGATCCTACTTAAATTTAGTTAATCTTGAGTTACTCAACAAACCAACTAGACTTAAATTAGGTAGTAATATCCTTATCAATCACAACTCCTGTGATTTCTAAATCTGATATGTAATAACTCTTATAAAAACATATCGTATATATTACTCCTACCTATGCATCTAAATTCATATGATCACGAGTTACTCATTCATATCATACAAATTTAGTTAAATAAGACTTATTAATTTAAGATAAAACATATTATGATTAAAGGGGCCTTAAATTACTTAATAAAACTCACAATAAACAAATGTCTAGTTTTATATTTCAATAATTGAAGACAACAATCACATTGTTAATGTGTATTTAATTTTCAATAATGGCTTAAATTTTGAATGATCTCATTAAACACACATGACATGTAAAATGTTCTACATTTAAACATACAATTTAACGTTCACAGGATATATATCAAACATATAAATAAAGCATACAATTTGTTATGCATATAATCTAATTATATTTTAATTATGTTCTAGTTATTGATCATAATCTAAAATACTATTTCTAATTCTTTAAAAATTAAATTAGATTAACACTAATTCCTAAGTAATTTAAATTTCTATTCCATATAAAAATTGTATTTGATTTAAAAATAATGTTCAAATTTATATTAGAAATCATTTCTAACTATTTTCACTTCTTTAATAAAATTTATTTTAAAATATTTTTAATAAATTACTCTTCTTACTTACTATAATTTAGAAAAAATCTTTTTTCAAAATTTAACAAGGAAGATATATGATTTAATTAGAATAGTATTTCTAATATAATAGAAATAAGTTTCTTAATTAAAAATTTACTATCTACTATAAAAGACAAATTATTTTCAAATTTTAATAAAATATTTTAATTTTAATTAAGAAATATTTTATTGTTTATTTAGAATTAATTTATAAAGTAAAATTATTTTTAATAATAAAAAGGATAAATTTACTAAAATATTAAAGAAATATTTTATGTAAAGGTAAGGCTGCGTACTATCAGATCTCTCTAGACCCTGCTTTATTGTGAGACTTCAGACTGAGTGTGATGACGTGATGATGATTAAATAAATATCAAGTAATTAACTACACTCGCTCACGACAAAAGAATGATTTTAGAAAGAGTGTAATGAAATTCATGAAATTTTTTGATTAGTTTTTCTAAAGAAAAAGGAAATTGTTCGTTTTGTTTTATTAACAGGGGCAAGAACCAATTAATCATATTATAATAAAATAGAAAAACAAAATAAACGAGAAAAATAATACTAAATAATAAGTAAAGAGAGAATATTCTTTATTCAAAATATCTTGTGATCTTCAATCAATTTTGCATTTCAATATAACTTTCACAAGTAAAAAATATATTTGTTTTTAATATTCAACGGCTTCATGTCAAATTAATAAATTTTAAGATTTGAAAAAGAGATCGAAGTATATAGAAATAGCACTGACGAAAGGTAATGAAAGAGGTCTAAAGAAGACAAGTGGAGAAGGAGAATTTAATAACATTAGGTTAAGATAATAAAAGTAAAACTAATTCTACATTTTCATCAAATAGTTTTAATCATAATATTTTAAAGCATTCAATTTCAACTTAATTATCTTTAAAACTTTCAAAATAGATTGATGAAATGTTTAATAAGATTAAACTTCTACTAATTAAATGTCAGGTTAATGCTAACGTTACACTTATTATAAATTTTAAAATATATTAATGAATTCAACTATTATGTGTATGTCACGTGACATATGAGCTATACCAATAAATTTTAACAATTTAAATTATGTATAATTTGTAATTAGAATAACTAATACGTAATAGTAATTATTTAAATTAATTTGTTAATTAAATTCATAGATTTCCTAATCAACTAACCTTAATTTGTCAAAACTTTAAATTAATACAAAAATTTCTAAATTCCTTAATACATTGTTGCATCAATTATTTCTTCGACATTTGAAAGAAGATTTTAATATCGTTAATATTCAATATTTTAATCCAACCTTTCCTGCTGCTTGTTGCATTGTTACCACATCAAGCTTTGAACTTGCAGACTCTTCTGTGATGATTTCTCCTTTAAAACCGAAGCATAAAGTAGTGGCAAAAGAAGTCAACTCGGTTTAACTACTAAAAGCCCAAATTTGGGCTTAACCTTTTTTAGTTTGATCAGTTTGGGACTTAAACTTGAAACTTGCTCAATGAAAGGCTAAAATTTCACGAGTCTGCTTAATTAAAGACTTTTTTTTGATAGAAATTAGGACAGGTTTACATGCGTTGTTACATGCAAGTCAATTAGTGTTTGGATGCTACGTTAATAGACCTAATTTATTGTCCAGGCTAGGTGGAATTTAAGGAAAAATTTATTAATTTCATTTACATTTTGATTTAAATGAAATACTCTTCAACCTTAAATCAACAATTTTTATGAACATGTGTTTTCACCTTCTTTTTCTTCTCTTGGTTGTGCCTTCACTCCAATCCCTAGACGCATCATCACTTAAAGCATGTGCCTTCACTCCAATCTCGCTTGTGCCTTCTTGGTAGTGTGAGTGTGAGATCTCTCTTTTAACATTGGAGGTGAATGAGCGGTAAGGTTTTTAAAGATCTGAAACATACATGTGTTGTGATTGAAGATCGAAGTAGGTAATGAGTCACGCTCCCTTCTAATTTTTGTATATAAATTTATGATGTTTTAATATTCACTTTATTCCTTTGCCCTAACAATGTTACATTTACGTAAATTATTTTATCTTCTTTAAATGGGTTTGATTATTGGGTTGAATAGTGTGTAGACAATAATTGTTTTTCATGTACAATTCTATTATACATTTCTATATAGGATATGATCAAGTTTTCTCTTCCCCATGTATTTGACATCATACGTAGGATATGATTTGTGTCACTTAGTTTAGCTTCGTTGGTGGTTATCTACGTTTTGTTTATCTCTATTCGCTGGGTTAAAGATAAAGTATGACATTCATGGAAGAGATGTAGATTATTAGGAGCATACAAATTCAGTTTTGTAGACATCATCTAGCTTTCAGTGGGTGCACAATCAGCATTACAACACTGTGCTATAATACTTGAGAATGAGCTCAAGTAGTAGTTCTTGAAAGTAATAAGGTTGATTAGAGGAATTAGTTTATTGTTTTCTTAGTTGTGATTTTCTGTTGGTTTCAAATTTTTGAAATTTTCAACTTTGGCATTAAAGGGTCGCATTCTAAGCTTGATTTGAGGTCATACAAGTTGATTTCTTCAACTTACCTAGTTGAATGGGACTATGATAGAGAGGTTAAATATTATTACTGTAACCTGAAAGCAACTAGTTGGACTTCATGGACTGATGAAAATCCAGGAAGAAGGTTTTATGGTTGTCGACTCTTATTTTGGTACATTTTATGTTGTTTTAGCTAAATATGTTCATATATTTCATTAATAAATTGTTGCTTTTTCTTTGATGGTAGAGTGAAAATGTTTGTCGATTTCATGAATGGCATGATCAAAGATTTTGTCCAAGAGCAAGACAGATTATTTTAGAGCTAAAAAATAGAGAGAAGATGCTATATCGTCAAAATAATCTATTAAAGGCTGAAGTGATAGAGTTGCTACGAGGACTAGTTATGAAACATATTCAGCAAAGTGTTGGAAATGGTTTGCTTGTTTAAGCTTGTGTTTAGTAGTTTTGCTTATGTTTGTGTGTGGATGGAAAATAAAGGAAACCAACACTTTACTACAAAAAGCTTATCATCTCTTTCCATCCACAAAGTTTAAACTTTCCCTGAAAAATACAAAACATTGTAGAGAATTTGATAATTCCAACCAAACTTCCATCACTTTCAGTAACCCATTCATGAACTTCAGCAAAAAGGAAAAAAACATTAAAAAATGCAATTCAAACTGAAATTAGTAGTCATTGCATTCATTGCTTAATAACATTAATCCTAACAAGATCCTTACAATATATTATTGTTCAGTTCACAAATATCACAAAATTATTTAATTCACTAACAATTAAATGTTAAGTTTACATTTTTTCCTTTCCCTTTGAAGATGCAATTTGACTTTGTTGGCTTGGATTCACATGCGCAGTAATAACTTCCTTCCTCTTTATTGATTTCTACCCAAGGTTTAGTGGTCTCTAACTTCTCCTTCCTGGCTATAGATAAAATGCAAATGTTTGTTGAGCTGTATGAATTAATTAATGTTTAGTAAGAATGCAAATATTTAACACTTACATCTAGCATCTGCAACCCTGTGGTTTCATTTTGGTATACCCCCATCTGTTCCACCTGTTTCTTGATCTTCCTATTTGCTTCTTGTTGAAGAGAAGAGTATGTGGCATGCCTTTTTCCTATAATTTTCGCTTGAGAATTTGGACTACATTTGCCAACACCAAACATCCTCAATCTACTTCCATCATCTACAACACCATAACTAGGCCCTCTTCTCCCTTTGGTTTGGTTCTTGGTGGTGGCCTTTGAAGATTTATAGATATTTGTTATTTCTGAAGCACCTCTAGGTTTTGGGAGAATAACTAAGGTTGTTGCATTTGCACTTCCATATACATGAGTAGTACTTGAAGTGTTGGCAGTATCTGAAGCAGTTGCGGCACCAGCAAATACAGAGGTAGAGGTAGAGGTAGAAGCAGAGGCTTTTGGTCTTCTTTTACCTTTCTTTCCCCTTTCAGTGTTGGGTGCAAATTTAGAGGCACTTACTGGGTTGCTATTGTTGGTTTCAACTGTGGATATGTTTTCGGGGGTTAACTGTGAGTTCGTTGTGTTTTGCTCCATACAGAAATTAGTTGACTGGTCTAGTTCAATTTTTGAAACTGGGCTGGAATTTTTCATTGATACTAGTGATACCAGAACAAAAATACCTAGAAGATTACCACAACTATGGAAAAGAATCTTAATTGTATCATAAAAAGACAAAATAACTTAAAAATTACCTATCGACCCTTCCAAGGACAACATCTTTTGTCGCGTCCTTCTGCATGACAATGGCTACATTTAATGATCATGCCCCTCCTAGACACGTGGTTAACATTTTGCTTTTGTTTACTTTTGTATTCTTTTAAGGCTCATCAATCCCCTTTTTCCTAGCTGTTTTGAGCCTACCACTCTACCAGGCCCTTGTTTGAATTATGGTGGCCTAATAATTCCTTCATTACTAATAGGCCAGCCCTTCATACTAAGCATCGGTTGAATTTCCTTCCCATATGCTTTGACATATTCAGTCTTCCATAATCAACAAGAAGTGTACTATTCAATATTAACCCTACTGTCTCTAATAGCACATATGACATGTGTACAAGGAATGCCAGAGAGGGTATATCTCCTACAAGAACATATTTTGGTTTGAAGCCTCGCCATATATCTGTTCAGTCCATGATCAATCTTATAGCCTCCTTCTCCATTATGATGCACTGAACAATGTTGAGCAATCATGACACTCTTCTCAATTGCTTCCCATATTCTTGGCCTTAAATTATCCTTCCACTTAGCAGCCTCTTTCCTTTTTCTCACAATTCCTTTCGTCAATTCTCTTCTAAAAGCTCAAATAACTCTAAAATTGACATTTTCCTGTATCAACCAGAGTCTTATTGAAGGCCTCACATAAGTTATTGTCAACCAACTCAATCATAGAATCTTCCCTCTAGAAATCCCAACACCATTGTTGAACTGGTGCATAATTTTCAATATCTTCTGCTGCCCTTTGCTTCTTAGCTCTAAGTTTAGCCAAATTTTCTTCATATTCCCTTACTGTGAAGGATTTTGCAATTTTCCAAAAATGCTCCTTTATTTCTTCCCCTTTATGTCCTCTTCCATGCCAATTCACATAAACATGTCTAGCATAAAACCTAAGCTCAACATTTGGACACAAATCGACAATGGCTCTATCAAGTCCCTATAAGGAAAAACATGACCATTTAAATAGGAGTATGGATGCAACTCTACATATTTCATAACAGTTACACTCTCAATGAAAGTAAAAACAAGATTGAGGTGAAACTTTTACCTTTTGTTGGTTAGTCATTATAGTCTAACCAATTCTGGAGCTCGAGTGAGGTAAATCTTCTTTCAGCCTTTCAATAAACCACTTCCATATGGCTATCGACTTAACTTCAACTATAGCCCAAGCAACAGGAAACATTTGATTGTTTCCAACTCTTTGTTGCGATCTAAACAAAACAATTAAATTCTATCTAGACCAATTAGAGACAAGTGCACCTCGTCGACAAGTAATATAAAACGGTAAGAACAGGATATCGTACCCAAGGGAAAAATTTCCAACACGTAAGACAAATAATTAAACGATGAAAAATTACTCAGTCGATTAAGAATTGATTGATTTGAAAACAAAATAAAATAAAGTAAGCAAATTAAGAAAATATGAAAAATGCAAGGTATAAATTAAAACGACTAGATTTAATCAAATGACAAAAATCGGTTAAGGTATTAGATTTTAATTGGATTGGAAACTTAAAATAAAATTGTAATAGTGGATTGATTTAGGATATACTTCACTTAAACAAGTCAAACCCAATGTTCATGGAAATTCCTTCTCTTCTAAATCCAAGTTACTATTTGGTCCATAGATAATTCGGAATAAAAGACGTTAAATACAAGAAGCCTAAAATTAAGTTCGTTAATTCTAGGTATCTTCACACAAGATTCTAAAGTTGGTCTACACTTAGTCTTAAGTATGTCGCGTGATTAATTTTTCGATAAATTAAATCCTATTGGTTGTGGCATTCAATCATCTAAGGTCTTAATCTAAGCGATAAAGCTAAATTAAGACTAAATATGCATTTAATCAAGCAAAAATCAATACCACAAAATTATCCTAATTCAATATCAATCTTAACCTTAACCAGAAAGAAAAATTTACTCACACATATTTATTAATGAAACATAAATCATGATCATAATATATGTTTGCATTGATTAAATCCACACAATAAATAAGAAATAATTAAAAATAAAATAAAATTAAAAACACCCGATATATAATCTTTGAGAGAGATGGCTGTTGTTGTCCAGAAAAATTCTCCAAGATCGACCTTTTCTACTGCTGCCGTTGATTCCACCTTTTATTCATGCAAAACTGTGAAGCTCTCTTTGTTACTGAAGATATCTCCCTCTTTGTTACTGTTCATCGACATGACAAATAAGTTTGTGTCACCTTATTCACGCACGTCCCTTCTCTACCGTTTGCTCCTTCTCTTCCAAGATTTTTTAAAGCTCCAACAGCAGACCAACAACGCACCTCTCCAGCTGCTTCCACGTTGCCTCCAGCTGCTGCCAACATCTTGCTCTCCTTCAACGTAGCTGCTCCATTTCTCAAGCCACCAGCTGCTGCCAACGTCCACCAGCTGCTTAAATCCTAGCATCCATCAGTTGCTTCTACGTTGCTCTCTTGCCACCTGTTGTCTTCGGTTATGAGTGGAGAGTCCTTGGGTGGTGTTGTAACGTTCTTCTTCTTCCTCTACTCCAGTTCAACGTGTCTTCCTCAAACCACCCTCTATCTCCAACAGCCACGTTGCTCCTCTCTTGGGTAGTGTTATAATGTGCGTGATTCTCCAACAGCTCCTCTCTTTGCCAACGTTTCTTCAGAGTTTATGGTTCAACCTCTCTTGCTGCAGCTCACGTTTCCTTCACAAGCAGCAAGATGCCGTCCTTTCCACCAGTAGTTAGCTTAGTTTGTCACGCACCAGGTGCTACTTCATGTGAGAGGAATGTGTTTTCTGGTTTTTTCAAGGCTGTAACGTTGCTGCCCTTTAGCTCCTCCACGTTCAATGACTCATCTCCTCAAGTCACCTTGCGTCCTCCAGCTGATTCATCAACGTGAATGGATAGTCTCCTTAATGGTCATGTAACGTTCCACTCCCATAGCCAGCTGATTCATCAACGTCCCTCGATAAAGAGTCTTGAGTTGTATATATCATTCATCAGGGATTGGTTGCTTGCTTTTTTCTCCTTTCTCCTCTAACAGCTAACGATTTTCTATTTTCTTTATTTTCACCAGCACGCTCTCTCCTCTTTTTCCACCAACAGCTGCTAACTTTTTCCTTAATTGCCGCATGTCTTTTTCTTGTCTCTTGTGAATTGTCAAAGTCTCCAACCATCCTCCATTCACGCCACATCTGCTCCTTTACTAACGCCACCTGCTGGTTCTTTTGTTCTTTGTTTTTTTTCCTCTTCTTTCCACACAGCCCACAACTTTACGCATGCCCAGCCGCCACTTGCTTTCCTTTTCTCTTATATATTTCTTGGTTTTCAAAGATTTTTGGTCCCACTCAATTTCATGCTCTTTGTCACTCTCTTGCGCATGCCTCCAACACAGTTTAACTCTACCAGCAGCTGCTGCATCTTTTTTCTTATGTCTTGATGTGATAATTAATATTTCAATTTGGTCCACCTTTGCTGTGTCCTATTTTGTGCCACCAACTCTCTTTTTTTCTTCCTTTGAGAGCTTTCCTTGCCTTAGGCTAATATGTGCCTAAAATTAACATAAACAACTCTTAATTAATGCAATTTAAATATTAAATGGGCAATAATGTAGCGAATTATGTATCAAAAATTAATACAAAAATATCCATTAACAATCCCTCACTCACGTTACTCTCTCTTCTTTGAAAGACCATCTTACTTTTATTTGCCTTTCACTTTATTCATTGTCCTCATCTCTTGTTAATATCTTCCTCATCTTCTTCTTTTCTTCTTCATCTCTACGACGCTCGCTCTCACCCACCTTCATCAACTTTAAATCTTGCTCTCACCTTTCACCTTGCTACTAAAAGATTCAACCTATTCCTCAATCAAAGTCGATGATCGTGGAGAGGAAAGAGTTGGATTTTATTGGTGATTTTGAAGATCTTGAAGCTAACTCATGTAAGTAGCATATTGTTCCTTATGATTTGTTAAATATGATGCAATTCCGTAAGTTCACGGGTCTCAAGTAGTACAGTATAATATCGTTCAACAGGGAACAATTATATAAGTACTAGGCTTGGATCACTCAATTA
>JANVCL010000001.1:21273807-21302918 GCA_026546855.1 Erythroxylum incrassatum
TTCTTGGACAGAATTTGGAAAACTTCAAACTAGAATTTCACTTTGACTTCTTCAAAGAAATCATAGTTCCATGTCTCTAATTTGCTTTGAAGAAAGAATCATCTTAATCAGAGCTCTATAGATCAAGATATGCTTGAAAAAGCTACAGAGTGCACATACTCCAATTATGCTCTCACAACTGATCTCTCACTTATTCTAATGCAAACTTTCTCAAAACAACTCCAAAAGATGCCATTTTTCATAGAGAGATAGATACATGTCTTAGTAATCCATTGCTGCGAGAATTACTTTATTCGGAGGTCGGATGAGGGAGTTATGACCAAAAGAATCACACATGTTTATACCCTCAATCATGCGGTGACATGTCTTGGCACGATTATCATAACTCTCATCACAAATCTCGGATTGATTTTGTTTTTCGACCATTAAAAAGAAGAAATCTAGACCTAAAACTCTCATGAAGGCCACAAAGTCAGATTCTGCCTCAAAAAGGGTCAACAATCGCGATTTACTATGACTGTCCAGTGGATGTCCGTTAAACGGACATGCATGACATTGTTGGGCCAAAGTGCACCATTGTTGGGCCAAAGTGCAACTCACTTATATTTATATATCTCCCTTTCTTCTTTCTCCTTCCTCTCCACCAACTCTCCCTCTCTTCTCTCTTTTCTTGTTCTTTTTCTTCTAATTTTCGTGCCTCTCTTCTTCTTATATGAAAGCCCACACTTCTTATTTACAATTGTGTCATTAATGAATGAGTAATGTCCTTTAAACCCTTACATATAAGCCTTGTAACCTTAATGCTTAAGTGTTCTTCCCAAAATGCCCTCATGCATAAGTTACCACCCTAATTCAATTTAATCCATGTCATATGGTCTAACTCCCATTAACATGCTAATTAATTCCACAAAAAATAACATAAATAATCTATCAATTCCTCAAAATTCATTTAAGTCATGCTTAACTCCTTCTAAAAATCAAGACCTTTTTCTAATCATAAACTTGAAGGAATTTGATAACACTTCCTTCTAAACAAATGTTCCTCATTGTCTCACTTTTCTAATGACACCAAAATCTTTCAATTTCGTTCCATAGTTTAAAATTTATACACCAAATATTTTGAATTGTTCTTATACTGAAACATTATCCTATGCTTGACTTCCATCTAAATATTGACTTTCTTAGAGACTGAATTAGAACTAAATTTCATCAGATAATTTGTAGCTTTATTTCTCTAGTTTACTCCAAATCAAAAATCATCTCATTTGGATAACTAGAGAAAGAGTTATGGCTAAAACACCAAAGCATACTCAATGAACATATACATTTTCCAGCTTTTAACTTCCAACATTTCACATATAACCCATCTTATACCTAAACCATCTTTTCCATTTAAATTCAAATTCATGAATTCTCCTTTCTTTACACACGAATAATTGCTAATAATTTACCACTTAACAGTTCTAGCTTCCACAAAAGGTTCGAGGCCCAACAGCTTTAGCCCCCATCCACCTTGTCTCTTGCATGCACGCTATATAAATCTTATGCTTGTCTAAAGTCTTCACTAATTTAAAGACTTCCTTATAAGGGACTTAATATTCCAAGAATCTATTTGTAATTTGTCATCATCATTTTATCTTCTAAACCTGAAACTTAACGAAGGACTAACCCTTATACTCTCATTAGAGTTTAAAGCCACCACTCCTGTCCTAAAGCCTAATACAAGCTAAAGAAGACATGCCTAACAAGCCCTTAAATGACTCTAAAAACAATCAAGGAAGATAAGAAAGAGAAGTAAAATTGACATTGAATCACACAAGGGCATCGTAAAAAATGGGTGTGAGAATCGCCGGAACCCCTAATCACACAACAATCTAAAATAAACAATCCAAAATCAAACCACTAATAACTACAGAATGCTAAAGCACGATACTAACCGTTGAAAATAACTAGTTTGTTGCAAGTACCTCTAACATAGAAGAAAAATATTTGAGATACTAATTAGTCAAGGAAAGAAAATAACCAAATCGATTTGATATGTTATAGATGCCACACACCAAATTTGTATTTACTTATCATATTTAGTGTCATTCGCCAGAAATGCCTCTGTAAGGGGCTCGCTCTGATTTAGCCTTTAGCGATGCAAGGTCAAAGTTATTCCTCTTACTTCCTATTCAGATAAGAAAATACTCCAATACTTGCAATATTAAGAGTCAGTAAATGCAATGTGTGTAACAAGATTAAAAGAGAATACTAATAAAAATAAATAATATTTAATAATTATAAAATAATTAAATATTATAATAATAATTAAAAAACAACAACAACAATAGTTAATTTTTGAAAGACTAATGGATACTACAAATCCAACTTGACTACTTCTTGTTTTGTGGAGAGTGAGACACCAAAGGAGATGTGCAAATGAAAGGAGACGAAGTAGCAACAGTCGAAGCAAACATGAACGAAACACTCCAAAGGAGCATGAAAAGCAATTTATTTAAAACTAAAATAGAGAAACTAGTCATCGAACAAAATTTTTTCAAAGAAGACTCTATTTTCTTCAATTTGTCTAAGAATGTTTATATCTTTTTCTTCAATTCCAACAATATAAAAAACATAGAGATTAAAATAATAAAACCCAGCAAGCATTAACCTTAAATCACACAAGAAGCTAATACTGATATCAAAAAGATGCCAAAGAACATAAATTTCAGAAAATCCAACAAAACCTTGAAAACCTCTCAGTTAGCTTTAAAAAGAATCATTGAAAAATCGTCTTTCTTTTATTTCTAGTCAATCTAATGAGCAACATGTGATACTTGAATTGCCCAACTCTGAAAATCTCTTAATCTTTCGATATGGGCTATTAAACCTAAAAGGAGGAAAAATAGGATGACAGATCGAGATGTCGTTGACAATGCTCCAGTTAAGAGACACGAGCAAGGGAGAAGTAAAAGAAGCAGCTGAAATCAAAAGGAAGATCAAATGATGTAGTGTCAACCGTAATCTCATACCGTAAAATGAGATTTATGAGAGATGAAGAGAACTAAGAACAAAAAACAAAATCAAATATCAACTCAAATTGCATTGACCTCGATTCTCTTTTGAGAAATAAAAACTTGGAACTTCATTCAATCAAATATCAACTCAAATAACATTGACCTTGATTCTCGTTTTAGAAAATATTATCATCATTAAAAGGAGCTCCATCGTCACTATCATTCAAATTCATTACACCAAATGATTTGTCAATACTTTCTCATCTAAGATTATCTTCCATATCAATCTCATCTATTAAACCTAGTTACTCAAAAACCCAATATGCCAAAAGATCAATATGATCAAGGAAAATTGGATCTATAAAACTACTTATTCTATTAAGTGTTATAATAAACAATAAAATTAAATTATTTGGCAATTATAAGAAATTATACCTAACTTAATAATAATAATGACATATCTTTCTCGAAGCTTTAAATTGTATTGAACAAAGATCAAGTCATTCAACCTTTTATGCTCCAACCTATTCCATTTCTTCAAAGTGATGAATTCTAATGTGCTCCAATTCCTTTCATACCATGTTGCACTCACATATTAACTTAGAATTTGAATTGCAAACTTTTGTAATTTTGGAAAAATCACTTTTGAGTTTGTCTCATCAAGCAATTGTAAGATAACAAAAGTAGTATCACAAACAAAATAAAGTGATGTTTAAGTTTTAACGAGTAAAAAATGTGAAAAATATATACCTAAATTAAGTTGTGTCTTTGACGAATAACAATGCCTTCTCATTACTATCAACTAGATAAAGTACCCTTACCAAAGGCTCACAAACTTAGATGACAAATTGACATTGGGACCAAACTTTATTATCTTTAAGTATAATTCTACCAACCTCCAATCTAGCATTAGACATAATATGTTGAGATGCAACCTACTTATCACTTGTAAACATTTGTCTTAACTCTTTCTTGATCGAAATAAAACATTGAAGTGATAAGAAATTAGTTGCAAATCACATAATAATAGGATGACACAAATTCTTACCACCGATGAAATATTTTCTTATTAAATTCAAGACAAATGTATGATTGTAGACAAACTTGTTCACCTTTTTTGCTTTCTACATAGTCTCATTACTAATATAAAAATACCTATCATCCCCTATATTTTTCAACATCAGGTCAATGTAATGCATAGCTTAAGGAGTCTAATAAAAAGAATTATACTTGCTTTGCATTCTTCTTCTAGTTGCTTTATAAGCAGAATCATTATTAGTAATGAACTGAATAATATTTTTTGGCCTAACTTCATCAAATACTTGAAATACAGTATTATCTTTCCTAACAAGGTAAGATGCATCAATAGACTTCAAAAACATTGTCCCTGTTGCAAAATATACTAAAAAATTAATAATAGGCTTTGTCTTCTATTTGTCCGATCATCATACATGATTGATCACCTATAAGTAGCCCAAGTCTTTCTTCTTTTATCCAAATAATTTTTTATTTCATAAATAGAGCTCCTCAGAAGTTTACCTCTATAGTTATCAATTGAAGGAGTTTTGTATCCTACACCATAAGAGGTAATAACATCCACAATAGGTTGATAATAATAAAAATGGATAGCAATGAAGGTTATACCTGAATCATACCACCATCTAGCCATTATCATATCCATATTATGAGCTACTTCTCTAGATTATAAGACAATACAAATTGAAGGCTGAGCTTCAGGAGTTGTTTGTAGTGTAAAACATTAGATACCTGTCTTCTTCTTTTCCTAACATCAGGTGCAATACTTCTTCTTATTAGGTAGGAATAGTAACACCTTCATCATCCCCAATATCATCTTGATCACTAACAAAAAAAATTCTACCGCCAATTTTGTAATTCAATCTTTCTCATGTCAATACTCTATAAGCAAAGTCTTCATTTACCATTTGACATCATGACTCACTTTCTTACAAGGTTCCACATCACCTTTGATTCCAACTAAATGCTTTTTAAATTTGGTGATTCCCTCACTTGTCAAATGCTTGTTATAATACCAAAAAAATACTATGGTTCCTTGTTCCAGGAGCCAATATATCCTAAGCTGAATCATCAAATCTTCCTATACTTGAAGTGATTGAATTATCATATGTACTTTAACTTCTCTCCATTTATTTATAAAAATAAATGAAGATACAAATTAAAATTAACTTAATAACTTCGTGTCAAAAATCAAGGTTTATATATATATATACATATATGTACGTATGTATACAAATGACCTTCATAGACTTATATAAATGATTCCTTACGAAAATTTGATGATTAAGAACATTTTATCCAATAAATTATCATTTTTTAACCCAAACTTCAAATATATACATTGATTGCTACACTTTTACAACTATAATCCATTTTGTGTGATTACATAATTTAAACATAAAGTCACAACTCACAATTATAACTTATTTTATGTAATTACATAATTCTACCTTAAAGTCACTATTATAACCATTTTCTATGATTACATAATTCAACTATAACTCACGACTATAACTTATTTTGTGTGATTACATAATTTGAACACAAACTCGTAAGTCATATCTATAACTCAATTTGTATAATCACATAATTCAACCATAAAGTAATAAATATAACTCATTTTGTGTGATCATATGATTCAAACATAAACTCACATCTTTAACTTAATTGGTGTAATCACATAATTCAACCTAAATTAACTAACCCATTTAGTATATTAAGAAATCAATTCATAATATATAACCTAATTTATAACAAAAAGCAACATTTAATTCAATATTTCTTAAATTAAAAAAACAACAACATCCAATAAAAGTCCCGTTAAAATGCGGGGTCTAGAGAGGTCCAATAGTACATAGTCTTGCCCCTACCTGATAGAGAAGTTATTTCTAATAGACCTATATGTAATGCAAAATAATGACAATACAAAATATAAATACATGTGTATAAATAAAAATATGTAATGCGGTACATACTACAGTACATATAGAATACAATAAAAGATAAAATAAGTAAATAAAAACACAAACCAGAAGAGAAAAAAAAAGACAAGTACATGAATAAATGAATCCAACTATTTTAAGAAAGTAATTAGGCTAAATAAGAAACTATTTAGGTTAAATAACTAGGAGGGAGGTACTATGTAATCAAAATATTCAGGCTAACTATAAAACGAAAGACTCGAAGGAAAATATTTAAAAGGACTAAGAGAATGAGAATGTCCTCTCTATGAGAGATCCTTTATCTAAATCCTAGTATGTCAAAGTTTTCTATTGTGGGTCATGTCCTCGATAAGTTCCAATAGAGCCATATAATTTTTTACCACTTCCCCTCAGTTCTTCTTCTGCTTTCCTTTTTTCCTCTTAAAATCTCTAAGTATTATTTTCTCACATCTTCTCACTAGAGTGTCAGGGTGTGTCTCCTTTTGTATTGAATTATCAAATCCCCAGTTTCCGTAATTCAAACATCATAAATGAAAAAAACAGATCCAAAGTTCCAAATTCCAAATTCCAAATAATGTAATCTTTTATAAAATCCTCATTCTCATTCCTCAATTTCCAAAATTCAGGTAAAACAAACACATCTATATGCTATCCTCAATTTCTAAACTCACAAGTCATAATTCACAACTATAAGTCACTCACACTCATAACAAATATTAATTATGAATTAACTCAACACTAACATTCAAGAAACATAACACAACACAAATCAACAATCAGCATATTGCATGAAAGGTTAATTTGTATTTTGCAATTGCAACCTTGAGGATTAAATAGGTGACAGTGACAGAGGTCAGTCCGTGAGGCAACTGTGTCGACGAGGCACTAGTGAGGCAAGGCTAGGCGACACAACAGGTGACTAGGGTGGGTGGTGAGAATAGAAGCAAACCAAAGGTAGTTGGGTGTTAGGTTTACATGTAGGTTAAAATGTTTAAGGTTATTTTTTTAAAGTTTACACTTTAGTTTAAAAATTTTTAAATTAAATTTCATTCCTAAAAATCACCAATATATCGATACGGTACTAACTAATGGTATGAAATTAGTAGGTATCATATCATTTTTTGGCCCGTACCACTTGATACGATACAATACCCACACCATTAGGACAATTCTTTTCTTTTTTGGCTAAAGGATAAATTTCTATCAAGTCTGTAACCTATTAATGTAAGGGATGAAAAGAATAAAGAACTATTTATGTTTTAATTTGTAGAAAAGAGTGACTTGTTAAGTGAGGCAGTATAAATATTCATTTGTTGGCATAATTGAATTCGCATGGTTTACAGTTTTTATGAAGTTAGGATGTTGAAATAATATGGAGGAACTTGTGAAAAGATTTTCTTAATGTGACGTTGATTTGCTTAAAAATGTAGAATTCTGCTTTGTTTGCATAAAATGGAAGTTCCCACATTCTAAAAAGGAAAAGAAAGATTTTGTCATTTATCATAAATCTTATCATAACATTCAAATTGTGTCTATTAATGGATCATTTCTATAATGTACTGGTTACTTTTCTAGTGACATGCAAATTTATCAAGTGAGCATGTGGTTTGTAGCAAAGGTCTGGGAAAGAAACAACCGACATGGTAAATGTTCTCTTTAAAGGAGTTGCATGCAGTAACAAACAATTTTAATCGTGAAAATAAGCTAGGAGAAGGGGGTTATGGCAACATTTATTGCCATTAGCTCTGTGATAATCACAAATAATAATTTAAATTTCATAATGCTTTGTTATCGCTTATTCAAAATGTTAACTGTGTGTCATAGTTTATCTTACTATGGTTAACTTGCAAGTGTATAATATTTTTCTTCTCTAATAGTTTGTTTTTCCTTTTACTGAAATTTGGCATTTGCTAAAAATTATTTAACTCCATTTCGAATAGGCTTTCTTAACTGTTAACTTGTTGGTAGTCTCATATAATTAGTCTTTCTTCTCTTATTTTGTCTTTCTTATTACTAACTCTAGATCTGCAATAGTTTGTTTGAAATCTATGTGCTTGTTTCAGTGATGCAATTACAACAGCTTTGTTGCATAGCTTAGTGAAAGTATTTGAGTAGTAATGAATAAGGATAATATGGGTATTGTTTTGGTGCTATAATAGCATTTGTTACGAATTTTGGTTTATTTAGGTAGCACTTATCCTTGTTTTTCCTATAGAAATTGTCCATCAGTAATGTTATTGGCATGTCGATAAAGTTATATTGCAATGAGCTTACTAAATTAATATTTATGCTTGTGATGTAATGCATAACACGAGTCTTAGTTGCGCATCCAAGATCAAACCTGAAAGTGAATAAATGAAGAAAACATAAGAAATACTTGTTTTGCTCTACATAACTTTGAACGAGCTTTTTGATGCCAAAACCTTTGTGTTTTCACGATGACCTTTGTAAAAGTCAATCAACTGGATTTCGTTAATGTCTTTCTACAACTTTTTTAATGCATGAACCTCTAAATGAATCAAATAATCTAAACGTTCATGACTTACTTAAGCAGATATATATAGCATCTGCATCGGGCCACCCCATCAGAGGCCCAATGCACGTACAACCCATATTGATTAGGTCTATCTTTTCACTAGATTTTAGCCCATTAAATTAGATCTTTTATCGGGGTACCCCATCAAATTCAATTCACTTAATCGTAAATTTATTAAAATCATACAATTGTAATTAATTATTGTCCAACTTTAGGAAAATTACTACAATTTTTCCCTTGGACAATAATTAGTTATAGTAGTTATAACAGTAATAGAACCAGTAAAAAAGATTAAGTCAAATCACTGTATAAGTCGACCAAGTTTAAAAAATCGTTTGATCTAAAGATAATGAAAGTCCATCATTTCATCTCATAAGGCTTTTGATATTGAATACAATCACACATATTTAATGCTTATTAATATGAATGAGAAAATGAAGTGTGGCAAACTAGGATGATACCTGTATGATCTTAAATATATCATCTTTTCGTTTGTAAGTATCAATTTCTCTTAACTTTATACTAAACTGCACCAGAGAAATTTGCTTTCGATCACTGAATGCTAAATTGTACTAAGAGAAAACCCTTATGGGGTCACTTATATCCTCCATGTCATATTAAAATTCATAGATTTATACATGTATCTGTATGTGTCCTAATGATATAAGCTTAAGGCAATTTGTACTAAGGCAATTTGTACACATATGCCCAATAACCTTTTAAAATGCTTAAGATCAACACAAATATTAAGAATTTCACCTATATCACGATAATATATATAACAACATTTATAACTGAGAGCAAAATGATGATAATCTTTATTAATAAAACATACTATTATAATACATGAGAAACATACAAATGTATATGGAGAAAACACTGTGATCCCTAACAACAGTATCTAAGGACTTTAATACACACATACTGTTTACATGTCTCACAAAAACATATGGGCGAAGTTCTTTAGTCAAATGATCAATAAGTATATCCTTAGCCCTCAAACACTCTACCTCAATGTCACCTTTCTATATTAATTGCTTGATGGTCAAATACTTGACCTCCAAATGCTTATACCTTATGATGTTCTTATTTTTGTTATCGAACCACACTGCAAAAAGATTATCACAATATAATCAAATAGCTCTAACCACTAAATCAACCATAGATAACTCAGCCATCAAGCTCCTGAGCTAAATTGCCTGTGTAGCATCTTGATAGCACACCACAAACTCCGCATGCATAGTTAAGGAAGTCACTAGTTTCTGCTTGACACTTTTCCACGATACTGCACCATCTGCTAACATAAAGATATATCCTAATGTGGACTTTAAGTTATCCGGAAACATTGCAAAGTCCAAACCTATATACCCTATAAGGTTTAGATTGTTAACCCTTCTAAATGTCAACATATAATCTTTAGTTCCCTTTAAATATCTTAACACTCATTTAACTACATTCCGGTGGCCTATTTATAGGTTAGCTAAATATCTACCCAACAATCTAACAACAAATGCAATGTCTATTCCACTGCACACCTAGGCATAGATCAGGCTATCAAGAATACTATAATAAGGCACATTCTTCATAGCCTCTCTCTCTGTATAATTCTTTGGACACTTTGTCAAAGATGATCTATCTCCATGAGAGATAGGTGCTATAACAGATTTATAATCATCTATATTAAATCTTTGCAAAACTCTCTCAATGTATGCTCTCTACGAGAGGCCTAATGAGTATTGAGAAATGTCTTAATGAATCTGATTACCTAGGATGAAAGATGCTTCTCCAAGATCTTTCATGTCAAAATGCTAGGCCAAAAGTTACTTAACCTCATACAACTTGGTCAAGTCATTTGATGCAAGCAAGATACCATCCACATACAAAAGTAGAAAGGTAATTTTGTTCCCCCTTACCTTGTAATACAAGCACCTTTCAACTTTATTTTCCATAAAGACAAAAGAGGTAACAACCTCATAGAACTTAAGGTATTACTGTCTAGAAGCTTATTTCAAACGATATATTTATTTTCTCATTTTGCAAACCTTATCATGCTTTTCTTGATCCTGAAATCCTTCAGTTTGTTTCATATAAACCTCTTCACAAAGGTCTCCATTTAGAAAAGCGGTTTTAAGATCCATCTGATGTAGCTCCATATCATAATAGTTATTATTGTCGTTATCACTTTAAATGCATCCTTAGAGGATATTAGAGTAAAGGTAATATTAAAGTTAATTTCTTCTCTCTGAGTGAACCCTCTGGCAACCAACCAAGCTCTAAACAGCTCAACTTTATTGTGAGAGTCCTTTTTGGCCTTGAAAAGCCATTTACAACTAATAGGTTTTCAATTTTGAGGTAAATCAACAAGCTCCAATACCTTATTATGCTTCATGGATTACATGTCATCTTTCATTGCATCCCACACAAATTGAAAAACAACTTTTGAAAAAGTAAATATATCATAAACATTTCTAATATCATAATCTTGTTTACCCAAATGGACCATGCAATCAGATGAAATGGCAGGTCTTCTTAGTCTAGTAGATATTCTTAATTGAACTAGTTCTTGTACCTTATGAACTTCTATTTGTATAAGTATAGATTCTTGTTCTTGTAATAGCATGGTACTAAGACTTTGATACACTAGTTTTGACTGTATAAGTGATGGATATGAAATAATTATAGTATCTGCCCTACTATCATCTGAAGGGTGAGAAGGACTACCCTTATCATAGACATCATATTCCAGAAACTTAGTTGTTTTTGATTCCACAATTTTAGACCCCCCTTCTCTACAATAAAATCTATATCCGTTAAAGTGGTTAGGATATCCAACAAAATAGCAACAAATAGAACGAGAACGTAACTAATTTTCAAAAGGATTATATAAAGGTAACTTAGTAGGGCATCCCCAAACACGATTGTGGGCAAAGCTAGGCTTCTCCTTTTTAAAATGGGGTCTTCTATACTGATTTGCTTGGGAATTTGTTAAGTATATACAAGGCAGTCTTTGTGGCTTCACCTTAAAGGTAATCAGGTAGGATACTCTTGCTCTACAACGACCTCATCATGTCCTTTAGGGTGCGATTACGCTTTTTGACCACACTATTTTGCTTAGGAATACCTAGCATAGTGAACTGAGTCACTATTCCATATAATTCCACATATTTGGCAAACAAACCCTTTTCTTATCCTGAAACCCCATGTTTGCCATAATATTCTCCTCCAACAATCAAATATGACAATTTTAATAGACCTTTCCAACTGGTTCTCAATTTCAGCTTTAAAGATTTTGAATTTCTTAAGAACTTCAGACTTTTCTTTAAGTAAGAACATATAACCATAACAGGAATAGTCATCAATAAAGGTCTAAAAATATCTATAATTACATAATGTAACTATACAAGGTCCCAAATATATGTATGTATAAGATCCAACAAGTCAAAAGCATGATTTGACCTCTTTTTCTTTGTTTTGGTCAACTTACCCTTGCAACAGTCAACACATGTTTATAGATCATCAAAATCTGAATTTAGCAAAATGTTTTCCTTAATCAATCTCTTAACTTTATCTCTGAAAATGTGGCCCAACCTTTTTTCCCACAATATGTATGACTTATCCTTTATCAAGAGTCTCTTTCTAGTAACATGTTCAACAATATATCAGGGGTCTTTTTCTAGTAACCTGTTCAGTAATATATGAAGAAGCATACATCTCATGAGGGGCCAGACACATTTTATACAATCCATATGACAAAAAGGCATTACCAATATGTTTTGCATTGAAAGATAATTATACAACAAAAGCATCAATGAAAAAACTATAACTTTCTTTATCCACAACCCTATAGAGATCAAGTTCTGCCTAAAAGATAGTATATAAAATATGTCACGTAAAACAAGTCTAAACCCTGTATCAAGATTCAAACATACATCCCTTACAAACATGACATTAACTTCTTCATTATTGCCAACCATCAATTTTTTGTCCTCTTTATTTGACTTTCTCTAGTGTATACACCCCTACATTGTGGACGTAACATGATTAGAAGCTTCACTATCATGATTAAAAGCTCCACTATCTAGCCACCAAAACTTGATGTGGCTATAGCAAGATTACATTCATGGATCATATAAGCCAAGGAGTTACATAACAATTTTTATTTTTCTTTCCAAGTAATGTATTTCTGACAATTGGATTTTTTATGTCCCTTCTTATAAAAGAAGCATATCATACTTTTAACATCTACAGGAGCTTTAGTAATACTGGATTAACCGATATTCATATGAGCAGAGAATTTAGATTTCTTACTTGTAAACCTTTAGGGCTTTACCTTTTCTTTTCCCTTGGTTGCTAGTAGGGTCGTATAAGCAATATTCTTTAACTGCTCTTCAACAACACATTGAGAAATTAAAGCATTAATGTCTAAAGTCTCATCCTATGAATTATACGTTTTAACCAGAATACCAAACTCTGAAAGAAATGTATTAAAATCTTGGTGTACAATGCACACATCAAGAATGATGATGTTCAATGCCTTTAACTTACTCTGGAGGTGAAGGTGGACCATTCTAATAATGTACTCCCTCATTCTCCTTTCTCTTGTATACCTCATGAAGAATAATTCCTTCGTCAAGGTACTTATCTCAGCATTGGAAGATACCTTGCACCTCTAAGAGACATTGTTCAGGAAGTCTTTTACTATGTTTCAGGAAGTCCACTTAGCACAATTGTAGGATAGCAACAATACTCAAAGCCATAAATAATTTCTATATCAAGAAATATCATGAAACACCTGTGGGTTGAATACATAATACATGCAGATAAAATTTTCACACAAAAATGATCAGATTACACACCATTAGTTCTTATGAATCTACTACCTATGGGTGAATAGATCGCCCGCGTGTGTCGACAGTTTCTCTCTCCTCTCTCAACTGTCACCGAAAAGAGGCAATTTTATAGGAACGATTAAGCATGTAAATAACTGTTAGGAAGCGTCTAACAACCATTTGGGATTAGAAAAGTAAGTGCAATTTGTTCTTATTGTTAATTGGAAGCTTGTGGGGGTGTTCCTTCATCAAATATCTTAGTATTGTGTTGCTTTGTTCTTGTTTTGAACATTTATTCATAAGATTGTGCACCTGTTCATTACCCAATGTGATTCTAAGTGAGATTTATGCAGATTGCAGTTAAAAGGATAAGGGTTTGGAACAAGAAAGCTGAGATGGAATTTGCTGTTGAGGTTGAGATACTAGCTGGTGTTAGACACAAGAACTTGCTTAGTTTAGGTGGTTACTGTGCTGAAGGACAAGAGCGCTTGAGTGTATACGAGTACATGCCAAACCTGAGTTTGCTTTCTCATCTTCATGAGCAACATTCGGTTGAGTGTCTCCTATACTGGAAGAGACGAATGAATATTGCAATAGGTTCTGCTGAAGGAATTGCGTTGTAGCACACCCCTAAGTACCTTATCACAAGATCCAGTGAGATGTACTAATTTCATAGTTCTGTTGATGATCCAGCTATCTTCACCACCATGCACCGCCACATATCAATCGCATAGATGTCAAAGTTAGCAATGTTCTATTGGATTCTGATTTTGAGGCTCAGGTTGCTGATTTTTGGAGTTGCTAAGCTAATCCCTGATGGTGCAACACATGTAACCACCAGAGTTAAAGCTACCCTCGGCTATGTTGCCCCCGATTATGCCATGGTGGGTAAAGCTTCAGAAAGCTGTGATGTGTTATAGCTTTGGCATTCTCTTATGAGAGCTGGCTAGTAGCAAGAAACCTATTGAGAAGCTAAGTGTACATGGAAGCGCACAATTGTAGATTGAGTGCTGCCTTTGGCTTGTTAAAGGAAGTTTTCTCAACTTGCTGATCCAAGGTTGAACGGCAAGTTTGAGCAGGAGTCGAAAAGAGTAGTGGTCAGTCAGCCGGGGGAAAAGCCCACACTGCTTCAAATCTCAACAACTTGCTGATTTTAACGACGGCAGGCAAGTTGTTGAAGATAGCTGCCACTCCATCTCAGACTCAAGCGGAGGACTGAGAATCTAAACGTGATGTTGAGACTCGAATAATTACAGAATTTGAAATTTGATTTATTTGCACCACTAATCGATTTATTAGATTTGTCTAGCAAATAGGATGTCTCAGGTGTTCGTAGAAACATGTTTTTATGAATGCTGAATTTGATTGATTTTTGTATATTGCCCTATTGCTAAATCTTCCGATTCCAAAAACTGTCTATTTACATCTGGAGCTTAACACATCACTTCAAACTTAAGAAAAGTGGTTCTCACAAAGGGTATTAGAAAAAAACAAATCAGTACTACCAGGAGTCCAGGGCTGCTAAGTGAATGTATCCTCCCGGTCACCCTCTACAGTCTCACCCTCCTCGAGGTTGCTGAATTCCAGGAAATGGGTGGGCCTATGATCCTCATGGTAATACTCTCGGGGAGACCCCAGCTTCATGCCATATTTCATGCTTGCTGTATGCTTCACTCCCATGAAGTTGTAATTCCATGGACCATTGTCGGGAACCTAGTATACACGCAAATTTGAACCCAGTTAGTGATCCAACAAAAAGGAAGGAATTATCAAGAAAAAACAATATCAAAGGGAGACATCATCCAGAGACAGCCTAAATTTTCATGCACTTACCATATAGAAACCAAAAAAGCGGTCACTTAGAAGCATCTGAACCTTCTCATAATGAGATGGCAAGTAACCATGAGGATTGCTTCCAGTGTCCTTGTTGAGTCGCCCCCACTCATAACCGCTTGGCGTTAGCTTATATGCAGTTAATGAGCATGATCCTGGAGTGAAACTGCAAGTCAATATGATTCACTTTTCACCATCCCACTGCTGCTTGTTCTCTAAAACCCGAGCATGTGCCGTGAGATCCTGTAAGAATCAACTAGCTCCAGTTAGGACACGAAGCACAATTGTGTAGCTAACATTAGGATGAATCAAATTGACCGCAAACCAATGATTTTAAGAAGACAAACCTGTGGTGATAGCTGAGGAAGCTCATTTGGTTGTGTATGCATCCACCCCAAAGGCTCCAATTCACTGAGGAAATCATGCTCCGGCAGAGCTGATGGAAGATGTACTTGTTGATGAGTTCCCCACTGTGGTGGCATGGCAATCCCGCGAATCTCCTTAACCTGAGGATTGTCCGGTGGACTTATACCATACAAGTAGCCAGCAATTTGCGTCCGTAGATCTGCTACGCATATAAACTTCTTCAATATATTCTTTGGCATAATGTATGTATATCCAGTTTCCTGTGAAGTGATGAACTCCAACTTGAGCAAATCCAAAAAACTTTCAAACCCAATAGAATAAACACGAATATAGAATATACCTTAATATCCTCCGAATTCACATATATATGATTAACACGAAGATAGAGATTTGTGGCTGATATTGCTCTAACACGCCAATCCGTCTTGGAACCAAATGCAGCTTGCTCATAGGGACTTGTCGTGGTGACAATGAGTTCATCACCATGCACATTTGTGGTTCTTGTTGTGACTGCCGTAAGCTGGCTTGCTTCTTTAGCCTGAAAAGTTCACATCACTGTGTTAGCCGCATAAAAATCAAAAATTAACAAGGAGAAAAGCACAAAGGTTACCATACATTACCTGTTTCTCTATCTCGGCTATTTGCTGCCTTTGTTGAGAAGGTGGTGTGATCTCAGCTCCAAGTATAATGTCTCGGATCTCCGATTGCGTTAGAGCTGATGTATTTACGTTGTTCTTCTTGGCATAGTCTGAAAGTATAAGATCTCTTAAAGCAACCTCAACTTTCATCCACTGATCATCTGTAAGAGAGGGCCAGATGTGATGAGGCTCAGTAATGATGGTTTTGTCAGGCTTCAATAACATCTTTGCCTTCTCATTGTTTACATGGAGCGCACGAAGGATCAAAATAAGTCGGGAGAATGCAGTATAAGAAGAAATACTCTTTAGCCAGTCATCATAGATATTAAATAACACCATTTGTGGCTCTGTTGCCTTCAAAATTAGATCACCAAATTTCTCTATCTTCAAGCATGCCTGGAATGGGAGTTGCAATTCACTTCCCTTGATAACTATATTTGGAAAATCAAGTAAGTGAACCTCCAGTGGATCAAGCATTCCTTTACGTGTTACAATAATTTGCTTTGGCTGCTCCTCAACAGGTAGAGAACGAACGAGAGCAGCAACTTCTTCAGCTGTTTTCCACTTGGCAAGCTGACCGAGACGCTTCTGTCCTGCCCATACACTAGTGTGGATGACCTGCAAGATATCAAATTATTAAGAACCTCCTACAAGGAAACAGCTCCAGTTCAAGTAGAAAAGCTAAAGAGGATCAACCTTCAGAAAAAGCTGTCCTGTTCTTGGATTGAATATAAAAATTGCACCATTGATGGGTTTTGTTGTCAGATTTCCTTCAAAAGTCTTGTGAATTGTTACACGATAGACATTAGTGTCATCAACAAACCATATTATCTGATTGCTAAAGATCTCCCCATAGTTCTGGGATGATAAATAAGGTTCTGTGGGCTCGGAAGAGTACAACTGTAAACCTTTTCTAATGCGCTCCCTCAAGACATATAAAGCTGGGTTTGACTGCATTAAAACAAACGATTAGCCCAAAATGCAGAAGTCACCTGTGGCATACTCAACTGATATAATGTTAGTAGACAAATTGTTTACCTTCATAATTTTATTCATTGCCTGAGCTAGTAGTGGTTTAGACCCAGGAAACCAGTTGCCAAAAGCGGAGTGCAAGTTGTATGCTAGATCAATCCCAATCATCACCCCTGAAGCCAAAGAAAACGAAAAATTAATCCATTTGAGATAGGAGGAAAATATTAATAGAAGAAAAATACCAGTTGGAGATGGATATATGGACATGTTGTCTGTTGTGTAATCCATAAATTTTGCCCGAGTATAACGCTCAATATCGTGAGAGTCGTAGTCACCCCATCGAAGCTGAACATCTATCCAGTATTTGTTGCTTGCCTTCTGATCAAACACATCCTTAGACTCAGCCACAAGACTTGGCTTTGACATAGGCCATCTATGGGCTGCAAAGAGGAGAATGTCTGCACAAGAGCTGTTCATCTTATAACTCTTCCTTGGATGGATGGTTTCTTTTTGAACAGTTTCAATTTCCAAGGCATCCAGCTCCTGATCCAAGACCTGACAGAGATCCATGACAACACTCTCATGAATCTTTTGCCACAAGTGAGCACGGAATATCTGAATCAGTGAAATCTTCAAGGTTGGAATCTTCCCATGCATAAAGATTCCAGTTAGATCCAACTGCACTTGGAAACCCACATACACATTGGCTCGGTTTATTGTAGGTGACCACCACAGAGTAAATCTACGGTTAGGAATTTGGTTTAAACCGGATCTTTGAGCATTAGTGAGCTTCTTATACTTCATGGACTCCTCAAAACCAGATGCTTTCTCCCAAAAGAGACCTTCCCAAGTTGGAAAACTGGAATACAAGTAAACCAATTAGAATATGCTCCAGACGAGAATTCATCACCTCCACTCCAGAGGCACAGGTATCCAATAATAAACAATCATAATTAACTATTCAAGTACCTTAGAAAATAATAATCAATTCAAAAAATTTTAAATGTGCCACTAGAGATGCCACAAGCAAGCTTAATAAAGTACATCAATCTTCCAGGTCCAACGTATGCACAGTCACTTCTTAACTCCCTCTTAAGAAAGTCCAAGAAACAAGCACATAAATTCTTCAAAAAGATTATTGTGTAAAAACAGATACTCACTAAGTTCCTTTGAACAAGGTATGCTCAAGAATCCCCTCAACACCACCAAGAGCTTGAATGACATCTGTTCTATAATTGTTCAAGTTCCACAGTTTCCCATCATGCCTCTGATGAGTCCACCAGAAAGGATTTTGCTTTAGAACCTGGTACTGTTTGAAATCAGTCCGCACCCTCCATCCTTTATCATATGCTAGTGTGTGCCTGTCCTTTTGAAACAATGTATTGATACGTGGAATTCCCCTATCCCATGAATCCTGTCAATTGAAGGACCTAATTTTTAAGAATATGTTTTCAAGATAAGAGCAGAAACATTATACAAATAATCCCCTTTGCCCCTTTCTAAAATTTTTCACAAGTTTTAGGGAAAGGGAACCTCAAACAGCCAGTAAAACTATGAAGAACGAATTATCTTTTAATCAATCAAGATACTGCATCAGGTGACTCCACAAAGCAAATTGTAAACACTCCCGAACCCAACAAAAGTTTAAAAAAGAAAAAGAATAACAGCTTACTTCCAAATCTTCAAGTGTTAAGCGCCTATTCTGTGCCTGCGCTTCCTGCCTCTTTAATGCATACTCTGCCCAAACCCGCTGTGAGTCAATGAACTCACTTTCCCAGGGCTATTCACAAATTAATGAAATTATCAGAAAGATGAGGACGTAAGCACCAGAAATTAAATAAATGGCATCCCAAGAAATTCTCTGAAGACAACTGAATTTGAGATTACCTGAATGTACCGGTAAAGATTTGAATCAATTGGTCTTCTTCATGACTCATACCACTCCTGAAGTGGGTCACACCGACATCTGTCTGCTGACTATACCTCAGGTCACTTTGTGGGATCAATATATGACCCATTGACAACATGCCCAGACCTCCAATTTCTTTTGGAGTATAGAAAATAACAGGAGGGAATCTGAATAACCAATTACACTCAAAGCCTGTCAACCAAGATCCCTAAGAAGATCATAGCAACATAAGATATTTTAACAATTACCTGCTCGGCATTTTTGAGTTCAACCCAATTTTGATCCGGGTTTGAATTTTGTTTTCACACTTAACAAGTAAGTCTAACAGCTCCTGTGTATGCACAGTTGCCTCACGGAAATAAGTCATTAGACCTAAAAGCAAAAAAGGAGAAACAAATGAAAATTTTCAGGGGAAAAAAAATTCAGCAAACAAAATGATTTTGAACCAGAAATGATATTCCAAGAACCTATCAGGGCTGTATTCCATTTGTTGACTATTTTTGTAAAAGTAGTGGATCCAGAAGACATAAGAATCTGCCGCACACGATTCTCAAACACCTTCATGTGCTCGTCATCAACTCTTAGGAAAGCAACTGCAGTACGCTCCTTGGTCTGCTCATTCTGCAAATTCCAAACACCATCTCTGGTATTGCTGAATGCTTCTTGTGTCATTCTTATCTTGGGAAGTATTCGAACCTCAAAACCACACCTGTACATATTAAAGATGTGTAAATAAACATTACAATTCTATAAAGAAATATATGAAAAATCATAAAAGCAAATATTCATACATGCTGAAAAGCAAGTTCGGATTATCCTTGCTGTAAACAGAAACAAAGCTATTTTCCCACTCCAAAGTTGTGATGCTTCGAGGAAGACGATTCTTCATATCCCAGAAGACACTCCGCCCAAGATTTACTGAAGTAAGAGTTATAGAGACGGTTGTTACACCATGATATTATACAACTAACAGAATGTAACTTAATAACAAATACAATAATCATTCAAAATAAAAATTTATATCATGCACATTACCATCATGTTTCATGAGCCTCATTCTTGCATCTCTGGGCCAACATTTCTTATTTTGATATCCAACCATATTTTCATTGTTAGGATCAGGATGTTCAGTTAAATACCGCTGGATAAGGTCTCGGGCCTCTTCATGAGTAAAGCGGAACAGTATATGCACTCTGTCAATATACCTAGAATACAGTCGAATTGGATGCCGTGTCTCAACTTTCGTATCCCAATAAGTCATGAATTCATTTGGCATTTGTGGTGGACCAGCAATCTCACTGGCTCTGGTAAGTCCAAGAAGCAGGAGATCCAAGACAAGTCCATAATATTGCACAACAAATGATGCAAACTGAAGACCGCGTATCAATCCATACGAGTTTGTGTGACTCATGTCTTTGTAGGACAACACAACATTATTCTTTGCTGTGACATAATCAGCAATATTGTGATCAAGAACCAAACGAAGAAGCCTGCAAAATCAAGGAAAGAAAGTGAACCTTCAAAAATTGCAAACCCTGCCAAAAATACTTATCAGAAGATACATACATATCTCACCTATTTAACATTGTTAAGTCAATTTTTTCAAAGAATTTTTCGAACTTTGTTTGAAGCATTACCACACACTGCCCCTCACTTGTATCCCAAACACCCTGTAAATTGTTTATACCCTGACACCATTTATAGACTAATAATGGTGGAGGCTCAGAATCCGCAGGTTTAATCCAGTTGGGGAAGAGATGGCGCTTGTCACCTTCATACCATAGGTATTGATCAAGATATGCATCAGTTATTTTTTCAAGAGGCTCAATTTCATATACTGGAATCAGGGAACTGTACAAATCCATGAACTCTATGCCAACCTGCAAAGGAAATAGAAACAGAAAACCTGATAAAGTGAAGCTAAATTCAAACGCAACTATGAAGACAAGGAACAAGCCAACTGAATTTTGACCATTAACATACTTCTTTGAATGCACGTTGAGTGAGCAGATGACGCTTAATTCGTGACAATGCCTCATGTGGATTATCATAAGCTTGTTCAATTAGACCCAATTCTTCCCTCTGTAACTGGTTTAGTCTCACAGCCACACTATAGGATTCCTTCAACCTCTCAAGGGCAAGGATAAGGAGCTTGGTGTCATGCTTATATGATAATGGAGGAAATGGAATGGGGGAAAACTTTCTGGACTCCAACCAGTGCACAGTTGTTGTATAGATGGCAACTGCTTCTTCAGGGGTAACATACGGACCATCTTTCAGATAATTGTGTTGACGTTCCTGAGAGATGCAATATGTGCCAGTACAGTAACCAAACAATAAGTAATCAATTCATGTAATAATTATGCAGTAAAATGAAAGTTATTCTTGGAAATTTTACAAGGAACAATTACCTGTTCTGCCTTCAGCCAAAGGCGAGTCAACCTCCCAAGATTTTTGCGACAAACAGTCTTATCAACAGTTGCACCTCTTCTTATACGTTCACGATTATAATGAGCAACATTTGTCCACCAGTCTGCTTTTGACTTGACATATCGTAGAATCATGTTTTCAATAGGAACTGGCAAACCAGGAACTTTCCAAGGAATGTTCGCTTTCCAACATCGCCAAGCTTCACTAAGATGCTGCAGTATGGTCCTAGCTTTATTCTGTTTGATGCCCTCTGCAATATTAACAGATCATCAGCAGACAAGCTAAACCACAACCGAAGGAATATCAGAAGAAAATTTGTCATTAATGGAAAGATGTTCACCTGGCATGGCATCAAGAACATCATGCATAACAGCTGCTCGGAGCTCCAAATCAAAGTGGCTCTCAACGCGTTGCTTCGTAACAGTCTTAGCTGTTCCTTTTGAATGACGCCCTTCAAACTGCCTTGCCAGTAGATTGCCCAACCACCGTTCTAAGAGAGGCACTATGCCACGCAAGAAAAACAGCCATACCCTCCACATAGGTGCCCAAAATCCACATCCAGGTCCCTTCCCCACTGGTCCAGTATTGAAACGATAATAAATCAAATGCTTCAGGTCTTTGCACATCCTAATTTGTCGCATCAGCCTGTATTTGTAACGGTACATCCCAGTCAACTGGCCAACATGAGAAAATATATACTGTAAACCATCAGCCAGTTGAAAGGCATCCACATTACCCAATCGGAACTGGATATTAGCATCAATGACAAGCTTTGTCAAACGTAAAATCTCACGGCAGAGATGAAAAGCATTGCCAAAACGCGACTTTTTACGTTCCTTTGTAGTAAGAGTCTTCACAGGCTTCAAGTTGAAATTATAATCTAGGTGAAGATAATTAAGATTTTTCCTGTGTATTAGCAAATTCAACATGTTGTAACCCTGCCTGCAGACTTGAAGACCTGCCTCAGCCCAATCAAGTTCTGTTGATTGGAAGAACTTTGTTGCTGCTAGAGATCGAAACAAGTGCTTCTTCTTTTGAGCTTTGGGTGGCTTACGATGACGCTCGTTCAACACAAAGCATTTTAAAAGTTTCTGATAGCTGACCCTAACTTTCACGGGATAGGTTGGAGGACTAGCACAACATGAACCAAACAACATATTAATTCACTATAAACCAAATGAGTTAGCATGTTAAAGTTGAAAGAGAAATTATGATCTTACCAATGTTCCTTGTACCACTCAGATACAAGGGGTATGTCTTCTGCTCTTCGCATTCGACCAGACCTCATGTTAAAGGGTCGCGGAGCAAACAGAAGAGAAATGCCAGCAGCAGTGGTATCCGTATAAAGTTGAGTATATTGGAGCAAAGGTTCTACCCCTTCCGGCAAAAAGAAATCATCATCATCCTCATCATCATGAGTTTTCTTTTCACGGCGTTCCTTGGGGGAAGAGGTTATGGGATGTAGTAGAGGATCATAATAGAAAGCGGATAAATCAGGATCCTCAGCCTTTATGTACATTATCATGGGTGTATGATAAACACCAAGTTTCACTTTCCTAGGCCTATTATTGTAAAGATGGGGGAATGCAATTCTGTACTCAGTCCTCAGAGGTGACCGTATAATGAGTTTGTTAATGTCATTGAACTCATTCCAGTCTTCATCTCCTTTCTCCATGTCACGATACAAAGGCTCAAATTTAGGTCCACCTAGTAAAGGAAAGCAGCTACAGTTTAGAAAGATTTCTTACTCAGAACTCAAAAGAAAATTCTGTCATTTTCTTATCAACATGACTAACTATAGCATCAATCACCCATTAAGAAGGGCGGGGACAAGAAGAGGTGAACAAGGTCAAGCATAAGCAACTAACTTAAGTTCCAACAAAAATAAAACATTCAATAACAACAACACCAAAATATTGAAGACGCACCAGTCAAACAAAATAAACAACAAAAAATATGAATGAACATTATTATTGGTCTTTCAAAATAAGCAATTTTGTCCGAGTTTGTAAAAATATCAGATATAGCGAGACTGGATCCTATAGGAAACCACAGAAGTATGAAGCTTACCAGGTATGCACATGTTCAAAGCCTTAGCTGTGAAGAAAGACTCCAAGTCAAACAAGTAGAAATGGTTGCGATCAATCAGATCAGAGAGAAGTTGTCCTGCCAGCCTGTGAAGAGTTGCCATGATTGGAAGGGAAAGATGCCACTTCCTATAACTTGGACCATTGATAAGCTTTGTTTTGACAAGAGGCTTATGGTCATAAAACCAAGTATATACAGCAGAATCTTCTTCTTCATCTAACTCTAATTGGATAGGCTCTAAAGGATCAACATCTAACAAATTATCAGCATAGTCTAATGGAGGCTCCTCATCATCAAATGGTGGAAACCTCATTCTTTTGAAGTGCCTCCGGTCCCTCTTCTCTCTTCGCATCATAATCCACATCGAGCCCCACTAGAACAGGCATCAAATTTTCAACTGCATTATAACAAGTAATATAGAAAAAAAAGAAGCCCATGCCACACTTACAACTTCCTTCTGATTGAGGAACATACCTGAGCTAAATAAATAGGTTCAACAACCCACGGAATTTCATTCACAAAAGTGATTGCACCAGTGATGTGATACAGAACCTTCACATCACGAACCTGCTCCCAAGGCATCGGCATATTTTCCAGAAGCTTGTAAACTGCATGTGGAATGAATTTAAGGGCTCCCAGATATACAGTTTATCATGCCGAAATTTCTTCGTAGACATATCGCCATGGTCTCTGACAATGTAGACACATATATTTATTAAACTAGCTGCCTCAAAAATATTTGTCAATATGGAAATATTACACAAAAATCCAATTTCTAGTCCTTAAGAACTTGAAAGCTGCATATCAGTAGTCAACAAACCAAAATACCTCACTTCACCCAGAACTTCAGAAAGTTACACAATGAGGAGAAAAAAAAAAGGACAAGATTTAAAATATTCATAATCAAGCTGCAAAGCAAACTTAAATGGATTTTGTTGACCATTATAAAAATTTGAATGAAAGCAATATTTACATAAAAAGTGAGGCTATAACTAAATGATTCTTCAAAAAACAAAAAGAGAGAGAGAGAGAAAAAATACCCATTACAACAGAAGACCTACTAGAATTATTTCACCAAATTCATAACTTGAGACCAAGTAGGAACGTGATTCAATATTAAATGAAAATTGCCACGTACTAATAAAAACAATTCACAACTAAGGAAACTAGGAATAAATAAAACAACGGTGCTATCAGAAAACCTAAAGTAACTCTGGAACCCTGTACGGCTGTACCAGCCCCAAAATTAAAATTAATTTGAGAAAGAGGAAATTTTCAAAACTCATAACCTTCACAATTCGCATCATGAGTGAAGCACTAAATCAAAAAAACAATTCTTTAAAGACAAAACTAACCTGATAATCTTCCTCACATGCTCTGGAGGCATGTCCTCCTTCTGTGTCTCAACGAAACCAAACTTTCTTTTATCACTATATCTCTTCGTATTCAGCTGCTGCCATTTTCGCGCCTTCTCCTCAAGCCTCGCCTCGGCGTCGGCTGAAGTATCAGACGGAGACTGCGGTGCAGCATGCGGGAGCACTGTGTACGAAGGCTGAGAAGGCGGCTGCAGTACGGGGGGACCCGCGGTGCCCGGAGGCACAAGATGAGCATCGGAATTGTTGCTCCACATCGTGCTAACTCCAAACCTACTTCACATACAATTATCAATGCGGATTCTCAGGGTTTCAAGGGAGAAGACCGAATTGAAGTTCGTGGCTTTCTCGTTACTTTGCAGTGCTCCTCTCCACCGCTCCGTGGGTGAGAGTGTAACAGGTACTGCCTTTCGGTCTGGATCTGGATTGGGCGATTAGCCCCATTCTGGACTTGAGTCGACTATTTGAAATTGGCCCAAAGATAACCCAAGTATAAAGAAACATTAAATTACATTTTTACTCCAAATTTTTTTATTTCACAATAATAGTTGTGATTTTCATATAAATCTGTATGAGAAGAGACGAAGGGTAGGAAAAATTTTGGGTTTTTTAATTATTTTATTCTTATGTTTCTAAAAAGACCATTTTATGTAGATAATTAATTATCAGTAACAAATTTATTGGTATATTTATAATAAGTTAAATATTTATTTTTATTAATTAGAATTATAAAATTAGATAAATTTTAAAATATAATTTACATAATATTTTCTATTGAAGACCTTGGATGAACAAGTGAAGGCATTAGAAACACAAATGAAAACCATGCAAGCAGAAATGACCAAAGCTCAGCTTGAGACCAACAAAATACTGGAAGAAAACCAACAATCCATACTAACCCTATTAGAAACCATCAAAACCAATCAACATCCGAACCCTACCACCATAGCTGCCTCATCCTCATCCAGAACATATGCTGGAATACTACATTCCCCACCCCTCCCAACACCAAACACCAAACAGACACCCATAATCCATACCACAAACCCAACACAGACACCCACCATTCATACCTTGAACCCAACACAGGATTCCCCTACCCCCACGACCACCAATGCCCTTCCAATACTCCAAACACCAAATATGTTATGGCCCAAGATGGACTTCAGCCATTTCGATGGCAAGCAGCCCAGGTTGTGGATTAGGAAGTGTCAGAAAATATTCCAGATCTATAACATACCTGAGGAACACAAGGTAGAATCAGCAGCCATGTTCCTGGAGGAAAAGCCGGACATCTGGTATCAAGACTGGAAAGAAGGAAAATCAGTATTGGTTTGGGAAGAGTTTGCAGAGGAGTTGTGCAACAGGTTTACTAGTTATACTGAAGCTAATGTCGTGGAGGAATTCCACAGACTCAAACAAACTGATACGGTGGAGGCTTACCAGGAGAAGTTTGAAGAACTCAAGTCCCTTGTTAGAAGGATGAACCCGGGATTAACACAAGAATACTTGGTGAAAGTGTTCATTGGAGGTCTGCAAGAAGATTTGGGTTGGGCAGTCAAGACGTTTAAACCATCCACCCTGCAAGAAGCCTATGAACAAGCCAAGCTGAATGAAGCTCTTCATAAAAATCCGATACTCCTGCCTTCCAAAACCTACAATGCAAACAAGGTAACCACATCTGTTATATCCAACAAACCTCACTATCTCAACCCCTCCACAAACAACAAAGTTACAGCAGTTAACCTTAACAAATCAACCACTACTAAACCTGCATATAACAGAGAACCAGGCAAGTGTTATAAATGTGAGGACAAATATTTTCAGGGGCATCAATGCAAACTAAAACAAATCTTACATATGCTCATTGAGGAAATAGAGGAGGAAGAAGATCAGGAGGAAATGACAGAGGAGGGAACAACAGTCACTATAGAAGGAGCTAATGATGGGAATGAAGATGCAGTAATACAGTTGAATGCCTTAAGTGGGAAACCCTCACTTAATGCCTTTCGAATCAAAGGAATGGTAGGAACTCAAGAGGTGAGTGTCTTAATTGATACGGGTAGTACTCATTCTTTCATAGATGAGACTATAGTGAGAATGCTTAACCTCCCAAAGGAGGAAATATCACCATTAACTGTGACAGTTGCTAATGGGGCAAAAGTAACATCCACTCACAAGATTAAGAACTTCAATTGGGAGATGCAAGGGCATGAATTTTGTGCAGACCTAAAGATACTCCATTTAGGGGGCTGCGGGTTAGTGTTGGGGTTGGATTCGATGGAAGCCCACAACCCTATCTGCTTTGATTTAAAATCCAGAGAAGTTACTGTTAACCATGGTGAAGATAGAGTGGTTTTGAGAGCTCAAAAGGAGCACAACCCTTTTCAACTTCTCAAAGGAACAAAGGTCCAGAAACTTTTCAAGAAGGGAATCAAAGGCTTGGCTGGGCACATATTCCTCTTAATTGAAGAAAGGGAACCTCAGGAAATTAACCCCCACTTACTTGCACTCTTGGAGGAGTATAATGATATTTTTGAAGAACCTAGTGGCTTACCTCCCCACAGGGCCTTAGACCACCAAATACCCCTAAAACCTCACTCAAAACCTGTCAACCTACGGCCCTACAGATACCCTTACTATCAAAAAACTGAAGTTGAAAGGCTAGTGCAGGAAATGTTAGAAGCAGCCATAATACAACCCAGTCATAGTCCTTATGCATATCTAGCACTGTTAGTTAAAAAGAAAGATGGTTCATGGAGGTTTTGTGTTGACTATAGAGGGCTGAATGATATCACCATTAAGGACAAATTTCCTATCCCTATAGTAGAAGATTTGATGGATGAGTTACATGGGGCTACGATCTTTTCTAAGATTGACTTAACCTCGGGTTATCATCAAATCAGAATGGCAACTACAGATACTCACAAAACTGCCTTTAGGACTCATCAAGGACATTATGAATTCAAGGTAATGCCCTTTGGTCTCACAAATGCCCCTGCAACTTTTCAGGCATTGATGAACCAGGTATTTGCTACTTATCTACGGAAGTTTGTGCTTGTTTTCTTTGATGATATCTTAGTATATAGTCCTGACCTACCTACTCATAAGAGACACTTACGGGTTGTGTTACAAATCTTGAGGCAACAACAATTATTTGCAAAAAAGAAGAAATGTGTTTTTGGTGTAGACAAAGTGGAATATTTAGGGCACATTATATCTGGGAAGGGAGTAGCTACTGACCCTTCGAAGATCCAGGCAATGTTGGATTGGCCGACACCCGCTAGTGTCAAAGCTCTAAGGGGTTTCCTAGGTCTCACTGGATACTACAGGAAATTCATCAAGAATTATGGGTGGATTTGTAAGCCCCTAACAGCACTACTAAAAAAAGATCAATTTCAGTGGGGAAAAGAAGCAGAACAAGCATTCCAACAATTAAAGGAGGCTATGACAACAACCCCGGTGTTAGCCCTTCCAAATTTCCAAGAACCCTTCATCTTGGAAACGGATGCCAGCCACTGTGGAATTGGAGCAGTTCTCATGCAAGGGAAGAGACCAATTGCCTACTTCAGCAAGGCTCTCTGCCCTAGAAACCAGAACCTATCAGTTTATGAGAAGGAACTATTGGCAATCACTGCAACAGTGGATAAATGGAGGCATTATTTAGAAGCTTCGTCCTTCATTATTAGAACCGATCATTACAGCCTAAAATACCTTCTCCAGCAACGGATTCAAACTCAGATGCAAAAGAGGAGTTTAACTAAACTCATGGGGCTTAACTACACTATTCAGTACAAAAAGGGGCAGGAGAATAAGGCAGCTGATGCTCTGTCTAGGAAGTTTGAACCAGAGACAGCAGAACTACAGGCCATAACCAATATTCAACCAGAATGGGTAAAGCAATTAGTGACAAGCTATGAAGGGGATAAGGAAGCTCAACAGGCTATGTTAATTGCCCTACGAGACACTCAAGGGACTGGTCCTTACAGTTTCAAAGGAGGAGTCCTCAGGTACAAAGGGCGGCTGTATGTGGGTGCTACTGGTGACCTCAGGGAAACCATACTACAGGAAGTGCACTCATCCCCCACGGGTGGACACTCAGGGTTCAAGGCCACCTATCACAGACTCAGACAGCTATTCTACTGGCCAGGAATGAAGAA
>JANVCL010000001.1:21309682-21328119 GCA_026546855.1 Erythroxylum incrassatum
GTAAAGCTATTAATTAATTAAATCTGAGATCGTATCCAGGTTATTAATTAATAAGGGTTAATTCAAATACATGTTTTAGTTAACTAAACATAAGAGAAAATAGGTAAAGAAATTTACCACGATGAATGCTTAACTAATAAATTGGTTATTTTTAATATCGATGATCAACGCAAGTTCAATAATGAAGGAGATCGAAAACCAAGATTTGCTTCTATTAATTGTTAAATTCTCATTATTTTATTATTAGTTATTTTTTCAATTTCATTTTCCAATTAAGTTCTGTTTAATTCACATTTACAACCCCTTTTTTATTGCGTAACTACTAACGTCTGAATTCTTTGTAGAAACGATCCCTACTTTTCACTACTACATTAATTTGTGTTACAGGAAGTTGATTTCTCTTTATATTTGGTTGCAGACGAATCATTCACCATGGACAAATTACTATGGATAGATGAGAAATTTTCTTTCCAATAGTTTTTTATTATTAATATTTGGTCTAGCTACAAGTAGATAACTAGACCTCATTGTATCAAATATTCTCCTGTCTAGTGTAGCGTCAAAAAGGACTGAATTGAATTGGAAACTTTAATATTAAATTTGTTGATACTTTGCTAGCTTCCTGCATGTTTGAGCGAAAAATATTTAAAGGTTTCTTATTAATCTCTGCACATCAAGGTATTCATAGTAAATTATGAAAATAAAAAGGAATACATTTGAAAACAAAAAATGAAATACCTATTAAAATATGATAAGGTCCTGTTTAATCTGCATTCGGATGAATTGTTGTATCTTTATATTCAAACAAAATAATATTTTGACGAAATACAGCTTGTGAAAGAAAAAGTAAAACCAAAAACCAGGCGATACCCAACTGCTTATACCGCATTTGTTTGTTAAAGCAAACGAAACCCACGTTTAGAAAAGGAAAAAGGAAAAACTACAATAGCTCAACGAAGCTAACTTTAAAAAGTGCCGATCGGACAAACCTACTAACCACTCGAAGGCTGTTTCAATGGCCAGGGAAGTTTTTGCGACAGGCACCACAGTCGCTAATCATTTGCCCATACAACGGACGAGACTCGAGAACGGCCTGTTACATTCTTCAGTTCTGTTGAAACTCACATAACCATCAATCCACAACTTTTTTCATTGGAACTATTTCCTTTGCTCCTCATTTAAAGAGACGTAGGTTTCTTTCTTGATAAAATGTGGCATCACCTTCTCTTTTTTTCCTCGATTCTTACCCTCTCTCCATCAGCAAAATCTTTAAACTTATAGACCAAAACAAAGTCAATTTTTTTAATCAATGTCTTCTGAAGCCGCATTTACAAGTTGCAAACGCGTTGTAGCTTCGATAATCTTATTTGCTGTAGGTTTTATATTTTTTACTGCCTATAAGGGCCAAGAGAATGCAGACAGTGTTAACCCTGTCACAATCCGCATATCATCAATGACCATAAAAGCTCTGCGTGTTGAAGTGCCTTATCGTTTGGTACTGACAAACATGACAACCCAGGTTTTGTTTTCGAATACTGGTTTTGACCGAAATGTGGAAATTAAGGCATTGAGAACATACTTCGACTACAAGAATGTCAGCGTTTTATGTGGAAGGGTAAATAATGATATCACAAGTATCGGTGGTCATCAGGAAATGTCTCTCCAAATCAAAGAGAATCCAAAGGGCTGTAAAAACCATAAAAAGCTGTTTTCATTCTTGCGTGGACAGTCCGGAAAAGAATTTGCGAGAGATTTGCATCAAAAGCAAATCATGTTGGATTTTAATGTGAATTTTGTAGCTATTTACGATCTTCATTCTGGGAAATGCTGGAGAGCGAGGAGTATAGGAGTTTGTAAAGATTTGGCCTTTAAATTTGATCGTCGTCAAAGGGAATGGATATTCAAGGGAGATGGGACCAAAGCTTGCAATATTTTAATTCCTCAAGAAGATCTGGACAAGTTGCGGTCTTAACTGGTCAGATGTTTGTTAGTCTTTTGGGTTCATATATCTCTGTAATAAAATGCAATTATAAAGAGTTCATAAGATCAGAAGATTCAGAACACGTCTTTTACCAATTGATGTTATTGATATTACTTCTATAAGATAACCAAAATTAAAACGGTAATGCTTTCTCCTCATTACAAATTTGCATAAATAATGATTCATTGTGTACCAAGACCCCTCAATTTTAGAAACTTCGTTCCATGCTTGAGTCCCGAAACTTGGGCATGAAAGGGCATGAATAAGCCCAAGGTACGAAACTAGCTGGGCAGTAGGCACTAGTGGACCTTCCAACTTCCATAATTGGTCTCAATATAGAAAAGGGTCCTCAAACGTGGCTGAGAGTTTTGTGACAGCATTAATTTTGGAATCTCATTTACAAGGCCCCTTTTGCCAACATTAAAGCTTCAACTTTCACGTGTTCAGAACTCGGACATGGGACAAATCTTATCCACATGTAGCTACCCACTTCAGATGGACAAGAACAGATAATTTTCGGGATGCAAAAAACTACTCCCCCAGTTCCGACCTTGCATATAGTAAATCTGAAGGCAAAAGATAATCTAAATTCAGTATTATCTGTTTCACTAGTGTCTTTGTGTTAGATATTTTTATACTTAGGGGATATTTTTATCAATGTCTCATAAAGTTGGACTAACATTAATTGTAATTTTAGTTTTTAAATAAATTACCGGTTAAATTACGTCATTTGATCCAGATAAAGATAATTAAGTGACTCAATAAATAATCTAAATTAATGGGTCAAAGTTCGGTAAAAATGGGTCTCGATTAGTGTGGACCTGATCCGTATCGGCATTATGATGGGGAAGCCCGATAGGCCAATATGGAAGCTATATAAAGGTAAGGTCCCCTGCAGTTACTCAAGAAGAGGATTCTTGAGCATAAGGTTCCTGACCCGTTAAGGAAGCTCGTAATTTGAGGAAACTATAGAAAGGCTTTGCTCGTGAGTCGGTGAGCATTTTCCGCTAAAGGACCCGGGAGATTCGGAGGCATTTGAAGCTCGAAATCGGCATCGGAATCAGAGATAAAACCGAATCTAAGTATTCCGCATTGAATCCTGGAGTACATAATAAGGTCCCCACTACGTAATAACACTTTGTTCTTAGATATAAGCCCGTTAGAGGTGATCTAATTAAGGGATTCCTTGAGTGCTTCTAATGCTAAAAATCTAAAGTTCGAGTTTTTCTTTTTAAAGATTTTAAGTTAATAGGCATGAGGCATGCATTGTATAACAGTTTTATATCGTTTAATTGGGTTGATTCCATTATTGAGTCATCAAGTGAAAAAAATTAAATTTACAAGTAAAGATCATTTAAGCTAAATTTTCATGAAATAGAAGGACAAATGTAATTTGAACGAAATCTCGAATTCACAGACAATATATACATAATTAATTACTTAATGAACAACGTCGCTTTTCTCCGTTCAATGTATTTATTAGATATTCAAAAACTGCCCCATCAAATATGAACTGATGTAACTTTGAAACCTGTCGAAGGCAGGAAATTTCCTTCCTCAACGTCATGTACACGTCAATTTTGGAACTCCTCGAGAATTACACGGCTCTTTCTACAAAGAAATTTCACTTCTGAAGCCATTGCAATTTGCATGCCCTCTTTCAGGTTCAGGGTATCAATTCAAACTCAACCAATTTGTCGTCAGCATTGAATAGAGTTATGGCTGTGGTCATGAGACTCATGACTCCAAATACGAGTCTAATAATCGAGTTGATTTTACGACAGACCAAACTGACATACTCTTATACATATTTTATTATTGAATTTTCCAGTAAGCTGTTAGAATGATTGACGAGTAATAATTGAATAGGAGATGACGTGTTTGTATAAGAGACATAGTTCCACATTCCGGGCGTTCAGAATATCTGTTTGTGTCTATGACTTGCGAAATTAACTTTATTGAATGTAATCTAGTTAAACTTTGTGTGGTTTAATGAGCTTGATAGGCTATTACAAACGTGAAGCAAGGTGTGTAGACTATTATTATTAGATATATTAACGATTAATATGATTTTATTTATTAAAAATGATAAATGACTTAATATTGAAAATATATATAATATTCTTTCTTGAGTGTGTTTGTGTTGAGTGGATATTTGGGATTATTCTTCAGTTTTTAAGTTCATCTGGAAACGAGTCCAAACTTGAGAAAAGTCCGCCAGAAGAAGTGTTCCATAACTTTAGTGCTTTGTTTCTTTTCTCATGTTGTTGTCTATGTATGTGACCCCATAACGCCATTGTGTAGTGTATGAGGTGTAAATTGACAAGGGGAGAGTATTTTAACAAATTAGGAGATTTGTCGTACAAAGCTTATCCACATTCACTTGCAAGTTGTTCGATTTTCTAGTAGGCCACCACTTCACAAAAAAACATTTGTCAAGCACGAGGCACTGCGATATGGACTCTCCAAGTCCATGCTTCCTAAAATGTCCAGTACACAATTCTTTGTGACTTCTACGGAATTATTTTCATGAAGCTACAAGTATTCATCTATAATTGAGGAGATTCCTATCTTGTGCTTACTGCTTACTAACTAGATTAGAAATAGTTGGCAATTTCTGAGAATTGCAGGGTTGTAAAGGAAATGGCATTATAGTTATAGCTAAATATTCTTTACTTGAGATGTTCTGCTTCTGGAATTAGACAAAATTGTATGGGATGAAATGAGATATAACATTTTGCAAACTAGGAATAAAAGGTAGAAAAAGATTTGTTTTGGCTCTAATTAGTAATTAGATCTTCGATTAGTATAGATGTTCTAGGAACAGTTCAAGCAAAGTGTCCTTTTGGAAATCATGCCCAAAGTAGAAATTTATAACTAATTATTTATAAAATACGGAAGTGGGGTGGGGTGCCTGATAGAACAAGTCGTGAACAGGGCAATCTAGATGTTAATGTGGGTGGTTTTCAATTTCATCAAACAAAGATATATCTCAAAATCAGAACAGAAACAACAAAATTAAATGTGTTTTTGAGTTAGCTACGTATCTCTTTCATTATCATAAATGATTGAACTGGCTAGCATCTTTATAAAAAAAACAATTATTCAAGCTCAAATTGTCCTTATTCTAATGGGATGTTTGTTTGGAGGTAATGGGGAAAAATGTATGGGTATAGAATGAAAACTCATATTTGGTATCAACAGGGGTAACACTTTCATTCCCTCATTTTAGCAATACTCCATACATGTGGATTATTAGAGGAATGAGATTCATTGCTGGCTATACTTCATTCTCATTTTTTACTATATTCATTCCTATTCCTATTTCCATTACCTTCTGTGAACCAAGCGCCCCTTAAAATATATATATGATGTCAAAAAAATATAAACAATTTTAAGATTTTGAATTTCAAATTAAAAATCTAAATGTCTTTTACAATCCTCGTCACAATTTCTTTCTAATAGTAATGTATAACGCACATCCATGTATATGAAGTAGCATTTCATTTCATAATGTTGGTCAATCATTTAGTATAAATATCTTTAAGGAGTATCTGAGATATTCTAAGCAATTAGTGAGATAGCAACATTCAGTTTCCGTGCTTCTCTACCCAACCCTTGCAATGCAATTCAGCATCGTTGAAAAATGTCATGAATAGGGTATTATAAAATAATAGAAAGTAATCCGAACTAAAATAATTAAAATAAAAAATTACGCAGGAATTTTTTATATTGATAAAATTTATAGTTATTATATTTTAAATTTACACAGAATAAATTACAAGATGTGTAAAGAAATTTTTATATTATTTAATAAAATTAGTTTAAAATTAAATAATAAATTCAAACTAATTGATAGTAATAAATTAGATACGACTCAAACCCTCAATTTATAGTAGGGGTAAACGACACTTAATGACCCCTCACCACCGGTTAATCCACTTCTAAGAGGTATGTATACTATTATTATATGATTCACAGGTATGTGCTAGTGAACATTAGAAGAGGTATGTATACTATTATTATATGATTCACAGTTATGTGCTAGTGAACATTAGGTGATGTTGGCGACCTCACCAAAGATTAACTAAACATGAGGGGGATTCCACGAGGCCCACAAGGGGGCGATCAAAAGCATGGAGTGGGCATGATCATCATGATGCTTATTTGTTCTACAACCAATAAGCTTCATCCCAGATAAGGGTTAGTAACTAATGACATCATGGCTTAGGTAAGATGTTGTCCATGTCTACTTACGGGAACGCCTATCTTATTACTATATTGTTTAAAAATGATGATGAGTCGTGGAATTTGAAAAGCATGATAGAAAAAACATTTACCTACATTAATGAAGATAGAGAAAAAGAATAGAAACCGGTTTTGAGCGAGAGAGAGGAAGAGAAAAAGAAGGGTTTTGGAGAATGTTTCAAGAGAAAAAAGCTAATCAACAAAAGAAAAGTATTTTGTGGACTGAGATCCAATATTCACCACTTTTTAAAGTCTTTGTTTTATGTGCTCTTACATGGCAACCACCATGAAAATGGCATAGATTGAATTTTGATTCTAGAATATTTACCAATTCAATGGTTTCTCCACTTTGGTGCCACTTGAAATGGAAACCCATGCGTTACGCCCATATTTTTGTATTTCCATCCATTACAAAATCCACGTTCGACACTAATTACAAGCTAAAAAAATGTTAATAGTGGAACCCAGTAGCACGCAGTATAGGTACATGGCAAAGTTGATACTTTTAATTGCTCAAGTATGGCTTCCATGATGATCATTTAATATCGTTTGTGAAATTGAGTTGCTGGGGCAGTATATCTTTCCTTAAACGGATGGATAGGAAAACATGTGTTGTGTACCCTAGTTGGCTAAGTTTTAGCTTTGAAGCGTTGCTTTAATTTATGTTATATTGGACTATACATGTAAAACAAATTCTTAATGTGTTGAACTTATTCTCAATCTTAAGTTGTGTTTTTATTTAGAAACATTAAATTTTTAACTTATATTATATTAGGCAATACATATAATTGTTATCTTACTTAACGTTTCTTATAATTCTTATTTTTCTGTTCAAATGCAGCACTTCTTTATTTTGTTTTTTTTGGGGCGTTTTCATCTTTATATTTTCACTTTTGTTAAATATATTTTAAAAAACAACTTATATTTTTCTTTTTATAGTTGATCAGTCTTCAGTTCTATACGTATCTCAAATTTTCAGGTATCAGCTTTCCTTCCATATATTCGCAAAATTCGCAAGGATCATTTGATGTGGCGTACTTGAATAGAGGTTAAAAATTTCCACTCGGAAGAGAATCACTTTAAATTCTCCTTTAATATGAATATCGAGTTCAGTAATTCTAACCTTTGAAGCGATGCTCCGGCATATTGAGGTGAAACACGTGTGACGCAACTTGTGATGTTTTGGGTGGCTCGTAACAATTACTGTCACTCATAAATGACACGTGGCAGATTACACATCGCACAATGTTCAATACAGAAGAGTTCATCAGTTGTTTGCGTGTCATTTTTGTCGCTATCTGCTCGTACTCAAGTAAGAAAATTTTTAATCGGAACCTACATGGACGCCAAATAGTAAATCAGAATATACGTGGCGGCCCCGTATCCGTCAGAGGGTGCGTGTACCATTACCACCTTCTCCGCTGACTCGTCGACCTAGAAAAAGGCTGCCCTTTGTATTTCTTCTCTCTCTTTTGCATATTTATCCCGTGTATTTCATATTTGCTTACATTCTTGTCCTTGCTCATGAGGGAAAATTCCAGATGAGTGGTAAAATTTAGGTTAACAAGTGGTGAGAAGTTTACCTTGGATGAGAATTAATTATAAATTATAAATATTATTTAACTATGTATTTGAACAGCAATTACATATTAACTGAAATTTACCGAGTCACGTGTGGAGAGGTTGCACGTGAATGTGATTTTAAGGTGTAATTCGAAGGTAGCATTATGACAGCGAAACGTGTGATGTGATGGACGGTAAAAAAAAAGGACGGCAAGATGAAGTTTAAGGTTTTTTTAAGTGTCTTGTGCAGTTCGAGAGTGACACACACTAGGTTGGGAAAAAGGCAAGCTTGGATAAATGGGGACATAACCACGTGGATGGGTTCAATAGTTCATCAAGTAAAACTTTTTACAAGCTGATAAAATCTGACCTGCGTCTCCCTTGATCTTCTCTTTCGACATATCAGAACTGATTTTAGGTTCAAACCCAACTTGAGATTTTGTGTATAATCTGTTACAGTGCGGGTACATTCTTCACCTAATTCGCACCCAACCCAGACTCCATCATCATCAATCCAAGATGCTGTTAACATATGCACGTTTTTTAAATGCTAAGAAAGTTTTCACTCATTAGAGTTACAAGTTGCGATCTGTAGATAACATCCAACGTTCAACCGTCTCACCGTCCCACTTATCCGACAAATCATAAATCAGGGCCTATCACGCCCGTCTCCAACATCGTGCGGTCAAAAATTGAACAGACCCACCAGAACCCACTTGCCTAAGAAACGAAAAAAGAAAGTAAAGAAACCAAACCCATCTTGTGTGTTTTCTTTCAACGGAAAAAAAATATAATAATCCACACTCAGGGCCAGGGCCAGGGGCGGCTCAATCGCTTTATGATTCCGAGAATCAAGACACTCTACCAATCAATATCCTCCACGTTTCAAACGTCACTGTCCTAGTAGAACCCAATCCCACACGTTCCACCACTCACGTTGGCCCACCTGAAAACACCGCACTTACATCGACGACTGACGAATCCAGTCCTCCACCGCCATCCATCACTAGGCATTCTAGAGTCCTCAACTTGCTTAACATGGCAAACAAATTCAAGCTTTTGCTGATCTACGTATTGGTATTTATACACAAAATATATATATATATAACAAAGCAAAGCACTGACATACATCCATTCCCATTATATAAACATCGTCTTCATCATTCAACTATTTCCAAGGAGTACATGGTCTTATACTACCCTTTTTAAGTAGAAAGCCCTATTTACATTTCTTCTTAAAACCCCAAACTAGGACCAAAACTTATGTATAATCACTATAAAAAGACTAGAAAATGCTTATTGATCTTTTTTTTTCTCATCCAGTCCTCCATATTTCATCTTTATTTTCTTCTTTCCCAACTCTTTATCTACTGCGTCTGTATATACACAAGGACAGCAACTATAACTCTACCAATACTGGCCTTTCTAGTCTAAAAGGCTCTCACGCATTGGACTACTTGTAGAGGAAGAGTACATTGGGTATAAAACTATCAAATATAAAAAGCTGGGGTGATCTGATGATAAGAAGTTGGGACATTGGTGGCTTGGTGCTAGTATTCTATTATTAGTCCTCCCAAGGGAGCTCGGTGGGGTATTCCCTTTCTTCTCTTGGCAGTTCGGTAATTAACAGAAGTTGGTGGCGGTGTAGAGGGAGAGAAGCTGTGGTCTTTCTTCTTATTGTTGTCATTCCTGTGGTTCTTGTCCTTGTACCTTCCATGATTGCTGCTACTGTAAGAGTCCTCCGAATCTGATGCGAATGCCATTTGTTGCTTCTTCTTCTTCTGGAAAGTCTTTGATGTACCAACTATCTGCAAAATCATAATTTAAAGGAGGAATCTATGTCAATATCAAATCTAGAATAGGCATATAATTATCTGCAAATTGTAATGGAGATTGACAAATGCTATCCCCAACTAACAGTCAAATGGGTTCTTAAAGAAAATTGTCAGGTGAACCCAACATTGTCTCTTCATTACTACTTCTCTTCCTTAAACTTAAAAAGTCAAATCTTTAGTTAACCACTGGAACCAAGGGTTGAATTTTCTACATTGCCCCAGACCAATGAAGAAGAAGAGAACAATTTGGTCTTGATCCCGATTTTCTTACTCCAATTTCCAACCACTTGCCCCGCAAAGAAACGAGAAAAGACAATGGAAAACTAAAAAGATTAAAAGTCAAAAAAGAAGACAAATTTTCATGTGGCAAATGTGATAATACCTTGCAGCCAAGAGAACAGAACCGGAAGGAATCAAGGAGACTGCGTTCGCAGACCTCGCAGGTGTTGGTGACACCTTTACCAGGCCTAGGTTGAGGCCTTTCATTCAAGAAAACAACCCTTGCACTGTTGATAACATAGGTTTGGACACCAGATATGTCCAGCACCTTCTGTATTTCAGACACCCTTATCACGTCATGGTACGAAGATCTCCTTATCTGTCAATTATAAACCATAAAATGGCAGTGTTAGACCCTGCAACCAGAACCAACCTTTTTCTATTATTGTAAACATTTAAAATGCAAATTTAGTTTAGAGATTTATGAATTACAAGTGTAGTGAAATTTTGGGAATTGGAGTAATATGCTCACAAAAATGTAGAAAAAGGACGGTTTCATTCTAGGAATACACAGTAGTGAGATGAGACACAGCTGATTTTTATCGGCTTCCAACCATAGCCAAAGAAGAGAACCTGACAATGGTGTACATAGAAAGAACCGAAACAAAACTGAATAAAAACGAAGATAAAGATTGTGTATCGAACGAAGAAGAATTAAAACAGAGGCCAGTGGAGTCAATTGGAATGGATACGAGAGAAAAGAATGACCGAGCAAATTAACTGGTTGAAGAGTATGGTACCTGAATGGCATGATGATCCTTGTGATACGCAAGACAGAGAGAACAAAGAGCACCATTCATACAATCCAAGCAATACATGTTGCATTCACTCTTGTGAGAATCAACGTGTAATGGACATTGGACAAAGAATCGCTCTCTCAAAAGCGGCTTCAGCCATGGTGGCCATCTGTTGTCTTCGTCTTCAGGAGCTCCAGCACCCTATAAACAGATACAAATGTCTTAGGATAGCTTACCAAATAAATCATTGACGAACGTGAGACACTGTATTCACGTCTCAGAAAAGAATGCTTTTCCCGAGAACCCAAATGAAAGAAAGCACAATACTACAGATGAGTGCTTTAAAATACCATAATTCTCCTGTTCTTAGGCTTAACGGTGGTTTCCTGATTTTCGATCGCCAGCTTGAATAAGCACTTGGAAAACAAAGCACTCTGTTTCACACCACCAACACAGTCGCAGAGTCAGGGACAGAGAAGCAAAGAACACAACACAAATGAGAAAGGAGGGATTGAGAGAGAGAATATCTAGGTTTAGAAAGAGAGAAAAAACATAGGAGATATATAAAGAGAGGCTTATTGGTGTGGAGGCGGCTGAAGAAACAATTTGAGGGACACACACAGAGAGAAGTGCCGTTCTTATCCTGAAAAAGCTCTGCTTGGGCCGAACCTAAAAACCCGAACCTGAAGCACTCTTTTTGCTTTGGGAGCAAGGAACTCACCTCTATCTTTCCTTTTTTCTATTTGTTTTAATTTTATTTTCCTATCGTTTTCAAACCCTCCTAAGTCCTAACCTTGTTCTTGTCGTCATTTTATATGATTTTTTCCTTCCCTAATTCATTGTTCTGCCATGTCCCTCATTATTGGTGATTAACAATAATTACGAGTCAACTTGCACCAAGAAAAAGAAGGTATAGATGATGGAAAGTAAAAATATGCTAAAGTTTACATATATAAATTATTTAAGATTAGAGATAGTATTTTGATTTGAATCTTATCTTAATTCGGCCAAAATTAATTGGACCTTAAGTCGAGTTCAAACTTTTTTTTTAATTTTTGAGTATAAACTCAAATTGGTCGGAATTATCTTGATTTGAGTAAAATAATTTAATTTTTAAATTTCAAATTAAAAGAAGAAAATAGGCCAACTTTTCTTTTCTTTAACTAATGAGTATAAAAGTGAATCATTATGTAAATTTAAAATTTTATTTAATGCATTTTCAGATAATAGTGATCATTATTATTATAAAAATAATTAAATTGTGATTGAATATACTATTTCTTATTCAAGTAATAAATTATTACATCACACATAAATCAATTGGGTTATCTTTGTAATAATAAAAATTAGGTACAGCTATTGTTTATCCTCACACTATTGATTAGGTCCTTGTCATTTTTATGACCATGCCTATTTTATTATACTATGAGATAGGTACTCCAACTTTCCTACAGCGGATAGACATCTCATCTCACTTTTTATTTTTAATTATTCATAATGATATGTTCTTCTGCTCTCATTTTGTCCGAGTCTTATCTCCTCATTAGTGTTACTGTTGATTTACTTTACTAATAATTTTACGATCCAGATCTCTTTCGACTACAATAAAAATATAAAAGCCGTATGGACTTGTGCAACAAGGCAGCAAATGGGACAATTCAGACAGGGATGAATGATAGTGTGGCAGAGAGATGGATTCTTAGGATCATACTCGAACGCCAATGCCATTATAAAGATAAGTTGTTCCGTTCAGTTTTATAATTTTTTATTTTATCCTATTAATTTCAGTCATTTATTTATATAGGTCTCGCATAAATCTTATATAAGTAAATAGTTAAAATTTATTGGATAAAATAAGACATCATAAAATTAGACAGAAGATCTGAACTCTATTATATATACATATAAAAATATATATATATATATTAACTACACTGTTTTTCATTTATTATTTTACGTGACAGATAAATGTCACAATTTGTATGATATTATTATTAAGGCAATCTTATTAGTATATTTTTGCTTGCTTACTCTGTCTCGTGTTATCGTTGATATTTTTTTCTTTTAAATAATTACGGTGTTTATAGTGTGATTTAATAAGTCACTTTCAGTTTTAACTCTTTATTATTCCGGTGTTTATAATTCATTTTAATTACTGAATAGGAATTTTTCCAAATATTCATTCATATTATAATAAAAATATAGGAAAAGTGTAGGAGAGTACCTTTTAATTCAGCAGTCGAGATTGTGGCTTTTGAGAGATGTAGACCAGATTCAAACATTTATCTATTTAAGGTGCAATGGATATAATGTCTCTGCATAAAATATAAGTCTATGAATAGAACGTACCTCTTAACTCTTTTAGACTGCCCATAGTGACCTTTATTTTTGAATGGTTTAAAAAGTTTAATTAATTGAAGGATGGAAAAAGAAATTTAGTTTCAAATGTTCGTGAAAAATCCTGTTATAATTCATATAAGAGGAGTTTATTACTAGATAGTACAAATGCTCACAAAATTTTCACTTATTTGGTTTCTTGTTGTAACTTTTTGTTATTGATATTCAAAACATCAAAGACTTAAATCATAAGTAAAATCATTCGTATTCGTTCAGATTTTGAATATAATAATAACTACATAGATAAAGAGAATAAATCAATTATTTTGAATGAAATTCATCATAATATAAAAAGAAAGTTTTCAACAATCACACAGACTAGTTTCATCTCTTAACTCTTATTATGTATGATAGCTTGATGAATAATTTAATATGTAAATATATTCGTTCTGTATTTATTTTTTTGTCTGTACTTCATTAGGGTAGATGGAGGAATAATTTATATATAGTTTCTTGTTAACATTAAACCTAGTACGTTCATCAAGTACTAAATTATCGGTCAAGATTTAATATCCTATTAAATTAAGAAAAGTCCTAGACTAAGTTTAATATAGGCCTACATAAAATATGGGACATAACATCGAACCATAATTCTTACACTTATAGCATGAAAAATTTATCAATTATTAATTAATAATCAAATTATCATTTTCAAACAAAATTTCAAAACAAATATGAGATTTTATTTTGTTCCAAAGATGCCTGGAATTATTTTATAAAAATTATGTATTAAATTCATACAAAAGTTGCTTAAATTACTATCATAAAGAGTTTTCTTTCTAACTTTCTAGCATACTGTAAGCAATTGTAAGTTAATGAATCAAGCATTCAGTCATGAATTTTTAAAAATGAAGATTTCGTATAATACCATTAAATGTTGTTTGAACGACCATTTTAAATAAAGAACGAATTTTGATTAATGCCAAAAATGTTTGATAGCATCATCTACAATTAGCAAACATGACAAGACCTTCCAATAAATCATTTTTACTTACCATAGACAAAATGTTTTCAAGTTTAGCAAGTTGATGGAGGACAATTCGTGAAGGGCCTATTGGTGCTCCCAACAAAAATGGTGAATTGTCAAATTTAGCAAGCTCTCTTTTCTGATTCTTAACATGAAAGTAAGATAAGACTCAGAAGACAGTATACTGATTGCTGATTGTAAGAGAGATTCTCTATATATATGAATATACATATAAAAAAGAAAGACTGTCTTTCACACATACAAGTTCACTGAGAATTTCTATTTATAGTTTCCGGTGACATATCAGAGATTGGTTATGGGGATAGAGATCGTGAAATTTGAGTGTTGGATTGGTTGTCAAACAACCATAATTCTTTAATGCAACAAACTCGATCAAGAATCACTGCGTATTTTCATAATGGAAATTTCATTTTCCTAAATTAATAATTGTTATAAAAACTATAGTGAATTAATTCTATCTGTTACGTTTAAGGATTGAATCCTCCTAAACTATGGAATATAATACAAGATATGCAGCAAATCCTTTTAATGTTTTCAACCGTTAAATGGGATCCTTTCAATCAAATGGAAATGACCTGGAAAGTTAGACCCTCAACTGCGCCGGGGCTTTGAAGGGACCAGATAACCTGCTATTAGGTTTTGTTGGATTTAGAAATACCAAATACCTCACTTAGTATGCACAAGTTGGCTCGAGCTATCGTTACTCCACATAACATAAATAGTTGGTTGTAATGTTTCAGGACAAGTCCAAAAACGATAACAATTATACTTTCTTTTAGTTTTGATACCATTCTTGACAAGATAACGCACAGCATGTCATTTTTTTGATTCGAAGCCTTGAAACAGTAACATATATAGAAATTCACTTTCAGTTTCAGGAGCCTTCATTGAATCTTCTGGTCTGAAAACCTGTTTTCTATCAGTCAAATCTGTCAGGAGAATTATTATCTTTAAATCAACTTACGCACCTGTGTCTCCTCTTGTCCTTTACCATAACTCTTTAAATGCTTACTTGGCCCTGGTAGGGGCAATTTTACTCTGGGGTCGTGGTTGCGACTTTGAATTGATAGCTGCAACTACGTACCATTTTGTGTGGACTATGTAAAACTTACTGAAATGGTTGTTTAGGTGTATCGAAGCTGGCTCAAATGCTTATTATTCTATTTCTTATCAAAACTTTGTAATTTTATTTATCTCTTATACATCAAGTCATTAAGGGTCTTTTTATTTTCAATGCAATTATTTATATTTTAAAATTCAATAAAAATTTATTTATTTGTGATTAATATGTTACATATGATGAGGTGAGAACATTTTTGTGTTGATATAAATGAGGATTGCAACTTGCCACCACTTCGTCCTTTTTGTGGGGTTTACTCTGCCATCGATCCCTCCCCTTTTAGGGTTTACTTTGTCATCAATTCATTAAAAAAATCATCAATCTCAAAATTGATAATCTCAATGTTGCAATCAAGTCAAGTCAATGACCAAGTGCACCAGACCGAATGCTCATTTTGGTTCCCTATAATTTGGGTCACTTTCAATCCCCAATTGCAATCATAGCCCTTAATAATTTTCATTTCATAGAGTTGGATTGTGGCCAAATCGTTCATTATTTTCCAATCCACAAAAGGGGGAAAGCAGCAACTCTACGAACTACAGTATAATCCAAACATGATCCTCTTTAAATACCAAAGTCTTATTAAATTTAATTTGCTCTTTTAGTGATTAAATTGGTCTAAATTTTTTATTTAAAAGGTTGAATTCATTTAAAAATTTAATAGTGAGAATTTGTTATAATTTTGGTGAAGGTAATCACTCACATATTGTGAAATAGTTACGAAGAGAGAACTTGGGGCACTTTAGAAGACTGTTGTGTTCCGTTGGAAAGAGTCTTCCTTCTCCTTCTTGTTTCAGGACGTCCATTGGTGTAAGTGTAACCAAATTGGAGTTTTCCAACATCGGACCGGCATGAGTCTTTGATAAGTCAGCGAGTAACTTTCCAAAAGACGATACAACCTTTTTCTTGAATCCTCGAGGTGGGTGTCTTGACTGGAAATTCAGAATTTGACGAATACAAAAATTATTAAACAATAAAAAGAACACTTTTAAACTTAATCCTCTAATTGATAATCATATTATTAAAACTAAAGTTTTAAAAATTGATTTCATACTGAAAATAAAAATTCTAGGACTTTAATCCATATTACTTAAACTTAATTTCATTTTTTAAAAAAATCCAATCTAAAATATTTAAAAATTTAAGTTTATCCTCAAAGACGTATATCATTTTAAAATCCAAATGTAATTTATTATAAAATCTCAAAATTAATTCTAATCATGATCTCATATTTTTTTTCATTTTCTATCAATTATATAAAATATAAATAAATTATATAATTATTTATTAAATAAAAATGATATTTACGATAATTCATGAAAAATAAATTGAGTATATAAGATTTAATAATGTAAGTAATATTAACTATTTTAGAATTTTTGAACAAGGTTAAAACTTTTTTACATTGTCATTATTTGAAGTATTATTATCTATTGTACAATAAATAATTTGAAAACATAATAATATATTATATTATTTATATAAAATAAATTATTCCTTTTGTAATTATCCAATTTTTATAGGTAATAAAAATGATATTATGTATTTGAGTAAATTGTGATACAGTTATTAAAATAAAATTAAATGCAAATATTGACTATCAAATTAAAACAAATATTAAGTGAAATTAAACTTCTATTATCACCCAAACTTAATTGTAAGCTTTTTTGAATTCAAAATCGACTTATAAACATATTTATAAAATTTAATGTTAATAGAAATTATAGGACTAAAATGAATGGAATCAATTTGTATTTCTCCAGGGGCTAGGAAAGGAATGTTTATAAGTGACTTGGTCCAGAACAGAGGACTTATGCGGTCAAAAGTAAAACTTGGAACTCTCCACCTCCATGTCCATTGTCACGGCACGCCATTTACGACCAAGAAATTGCGGCATTCAATTGAAGCGTGTTAGTTCCGTGCGTTGACTGTTGCGATGGCTCTTTCGCGGGTCCCACCTCTCTCGTAACTTTTCTTTGTGGGTCCCTGTTGCTACTTACTGCCGTTCAGCGGCCGGCCAAGTTGGCTAGCCCATTCATCCACCCACACGGGTCAACTTTTTATGACCTTTTGTTTTGAAGATTTTTTCTACTCAATTACATCAAAACACTAAAATAAGACATTTAAGACAAATAACCTTTGTAATGTTTTCAAAAGAACGGATTATCAGATTAAGACATGTTTAAGAAGAAAATTTAGGACAAGGTTTATTGTTATTATTATTGAATCATTTCCCGTCTAATAGTTAAATGTATAAAAGTTTAAGATGTTTGATTTGTTCAAAGATTAACTTATGCGGTAACTTTTTGACTCACTTTTTTATCTCTTCAACCGGAAATATAATGTACACTCCAACTATATTATGTACTGCCTTTTTTCATATATTTTAAATGATAGATTAATTATACATAATTAAACTCATAATAAAGAAAGGCTTTAATCCGTAAAGACTTTAATATGGTGACTATATTGTTAGTTTTTAACTTTACAATCAACCCGTTGGTTGCAATTTTAATATTCAACGTGATTATTTAATTAATAAATGCATTCTTTATCTTTATGTTTTATGTTAATTACATTTGAAGTTTTAATACTAAAGGTAAACTCTCTATAATAATTAATGCGTGACTAAAATTATGATGAGATTGTAAGTATGAAATTCAATTTACATTTATATATTATTGCCAATTGTTCCTAGTTGTAGTTTATTAAAATAAGATATTCAACAATACTTAGTGTAAGAGGCTTGAAGAGACTCTATAGAAAAGAATACTTGTACAGTTTGATAAGAATAGTAAAATCTCAGAAAGGATTATGAGGATTGGACGTAACTCACGGTTTGGGGTGAACTAGGATAAAATTGTTGTGTCAACCTCTTTACTCTCTAACTCTCAACTTTTAATTTCTACTGTTTTATACAAGTATACAGAAAGTATCTGCGATTTACTCTTGAAACTATTCTTATATAACAGTTGTGATATTCACTTAATAACTTTGAAAAAGCAAGGTTTCAAAGAAATTAAAAGGAGATTATATTCACGAAAAAGGATACACAATTCAACCCCCCTCTTTTCTTGTGCATTTTGTATATTGTTTATACTAAGGCGTGATTTACTTCATTACTATGTTTTGATGTTACTTATGAATCGTCCTATTTAGGATAATTCAATCAGGAGTATTTGGATGCAGTATGAATCATATGGAGATAGTTGAGTAAGCAATAAAGAATTCATCACTCTAAAGTAATTAGAGATAATGTTTTATTGTTCTTAATTAGTAGTGATTTAAG
>JANVCL010000001.1:21367521-21379868 GCA_026546855.1 Erythroxylum incrassatum
AAAAGTGTTCCCCATGGTCTTAAGTTTCTAATGACTCAAAAATCATTCAATTTGGTTTAGTACTCTAAAAGTTATGCCCAAAACATTTTCAGACTATTCTTATCCTGAAACAACATTCTATGCTCAACTTCCATCCAAATATTGAAATTCTTAGAAACTGAATTACAACTTCATTTCTTCATAAAACCTATAGCCCTATGTCGCTAGTTTACAACAAATCAAAAATCACCTCATTTGGACATCTACAACAAAAGTTCTGCCCAAAATACTAAAGCATGTCAGTGCTAGAAAACTGGAGCTCGCCGCGACAAAAGAGCTTGCCGCTGCGAGGATGTTGGAGCACGTCGCGACGAGAATGCTGGTGCACGTCGCGACGTGGGCAACTGCAAGTCGCGACGTGTGACCCCAAAAACCTCTGAAAACTTGATTTTTCCAACATTCTTCATCCATATACTTCCCATTTTTGAAATATAACCCATATATCCCTAAAACATCATTCTTACTTCATTTCTAAGCTTATTCTAACCCAAAATCATTAACAAACACATCCTAATCATTAACCCTAGAAGATTACAACATTACTCAACCCATTCATCAACAACTTACTACACATGTTAAGCTATATTTGAGTTTTATTCAACCAAATCCATGAGATTTAAAGCATAACTTACTTGTTGGAGCTTCAAACTCTTCAAGATCTTACAAACCCTAGCTTCCCTCTTCTTCTTCCATGACTTCTTCTTCCTTCATTCTCGTGCCCTTCTTCTTTTTCAACCAAAACAGTATCTTTTTCTCCTTTTTATATCCTTAATGAGTGTGCAATGTCCATTTTGCCCCTTCCTTTAAGCCTTATGTCTCATACTCTTAAGTGAACTGCCAACAATGCCCTTCATTCATTCTTATAACATTAATGGTTCAATTCAATTAATCTATGTCATAAAAATCCTACTAACCTTGACATAAATAAAGAGCTTCAAAAATTAATCCATCAAACCTCGTAATTCATTTAAATCATGCTTAATTCATCAAGAAAATTTTCAGGGGCCAACAAATATCCCTTCTAACTTGCACAAAATTACTAGAATTTTCCTTTCTAATTTTTCCATTTCAACTAACTTGATTTCAGATGATGTTAAACTTTCGAAAAAGAAACTTAATTCTGTTATTAATTCCCAAGCCTTATTCGGTAGAAACTCCTAAAATGAAATTGGAATTAGCCTTTACATAAATATATGACAATCATGACTTTTCATCATAAATAATTTGTACTTCCTCATATCTACACACTTTGCTAAGTTTGAAACATAACCATCGGGAAATTTTAGACTTTTCAACCATTCATACAATATTTCCTTTTGCTTTTTATCCAAAGTACAACATGCTTTCGGATATTTACCGGTACAAAGATCTTTATGTAACTCATTCATTCTATAATAAAGTTTCAAATCATCTCGTGATTTTGCATTATCTTTTGTCCTCCCTCAATGTTCATTATGGTATTGAACAAATTGTCAAAAATATTTTTTTTCAATAAGCATCACATCTAGATTATGACGTATCAAATTAGTTTTCCAATATGGCAAATCCCAAAGAAGCTTCATTTTCTCTAACCAAATTTTTTACTAATGCTTTTATTAACTTCATCAGCTTCAAATTCTGTAACTTTTAGCAAGCCTAATTCCTCAATCTCCAACAATATCTCTTCACCAACTTTGTGAGGGGGAATAGGTATTTTTACCATTTTATTCTTAATGAACTTTTTTATTACATCTAAATGGATGATCTGGAGGAAGAAATTTCCTGTGGTTGTCAAACCAACATGTTTTGCTCTCGTTTGGAAGATAAAACGCATCAGAATCATTGTCACAATAAGGATAAGTCAATTTTCCTGCTTTGCTCTATCCAGACAACATGGAATATGCCAAAAAACACTAATAGTCCACATCAAAGTTACTTTTAACACAAAATTTTGCTTCAGAGACACATCATATGTCTCAACACTATATTCCCCAAGATGTTGCAATTCAGATATCAATGGTTATAAGAATACATCAATTTTATGCTTTAGATTTGTAGGCCCTAGCATAATCACTGTCAAGAACATATATGCCTCTTTCATACACATCCATGGAGGTAAATTAGAAGGAGTAATTATAATTGGCCATGATGAACATTGCTGGTCAGATTGACCAAAAGGTTGGAATCTATCTGTCAACAATACCAACCTAACATTTCGAATTTTAGCTGCAAACTCATAATGGTTGTCATTAAAATGTTTCCGTGCCAGTGCATCTGATGGATGACTCATTATTCCATCTTCCTATTCGTGTTTATTATGCCATCTCATGTGAGATGCAGTAACATCAGAAGCATATAGTCTTTGAAGTCTCAGAGTTAGTGGGAAATAATACATCTGCTTCCAAGGTACTAATTTCTGTTTCACAGAACGCTTTCTACGCTTGAACCTAGATTGACCACAAAATTTTCACTTTTGTAATTCCACATCATCTCCCTAATACAACATACATCCCAATTTGCAATAATCAATCTTTTCAAGGCAAACCAAGATCCCTAATAAGTTTCTTCATATTGTAAAAATTATCAACCATTGTATGATTAGGAGGCAATGATTCATTATACCATCCAAGAATTTTATCAAAAACTACGATCAGAAATATTCCCTTCAGACTTTATATTCAATATTCGAGCAATTGAATACAATTGAGTCATTGTCTCACAATTTGTCCATAATTCTTGGTCAGCTAAGTGTAGTAAGTCAAAAAATTATTTTGCATGTGAGTTTGGTTATTCTTTAAGATTTTCTATATTTTCCTAAAAGGTATAACCAGCTGCATCATAAATCATTTGCATGTAAGGATTTTCATTTGCATCCATATTATTTGTTCTAAATCCAATCCCCCCTTCAAACTCATTTAAGTTCATTGACAATTGTGCTTCATTACCCCTCGAGGTGCTACAAAGCAATGATTCCCCATGTCGTATCCACTCAAAATAATTTGGAACAAACCCTTTTCTTAGCAAATGCCCATTCACTTCATCAATAAGAAGGAAACGAATGTGTTTACACTTTTTACATGGACATGTGAACTTTGGGTCATCCATATATGCAGGTTCAAAACATGCACAATGAATAAAAGCTTTAACTCCCTCAACAAACTCAGAATTATTGAAACCATCAAGTGTTAATCGTCTATACATCTAAGATCTATTAACATTACTCATTTCTGCAAAACTGTTAATTTCAAATAGTGATTCCGTAGTTAATTTAGTTAATTTTCCCCAAAGTTTACATAACTTCTAAACTTTACACAACATCCCCTAAGTATTAACCAATTGAATTAATCACCTACAATTGATTTCAAAACTATGGTATGTGGCATTTTTTACACCTGTGAATCAAGAAAGCAAGTTCTCGTTGTAACTCCTAGGCTTGTGGATTTTTTCACCAATAAATCTCACAAGAGTTGCATCATAGGTTTCTAGCCTATATACTATCCTAAGGGTTTATTATGGAAAGAATTGCCTTGTCTATAAATCGTATTAATTTCTTGTGTTAATACTAACTTTGCATTAATCACATCGAAGTTGAAGTATCAATCAATCGAATTAATCACCTATAATTGATTCCAAAACTATGGCACATGGCATTGTCTCATTGATAAGCCTCACAGGAGCTGCATCATGGGTTTCCAACCTATATACCATCCTATGGGTTTACTATACCTCAAATCATGCTTAAGATCTCAAACTCATTCCACATACAATAAATGCTTATGTAATCATACATCTGCTCATCAATGATTCAAACATAACCCAAACATAAATAGTTAGACTATTAAAGAATAACATAAAAACTCATCAATGACTATGCCATTGGACCTAGCACACAAAAAGGCATTTTATGGTTAACTATACATGAAAACAAAAGATCACCCTTAAATGATATGTTGTACATCTTCAATTTCTCACATTTTATAAAAAAAATTCTATAGGAAATCCTAAAAGCTAGAATGAAGTTCCAATTGATAGAATCAAAAGCTTTGAAATAAATAATCTTCATATTGTAACTTTAGTTAGTTTATGGACTTAGATCATTTCATCATGATTTAAAAACCTAAAAATTTAGCAAATTAACTCATAATCATGCTATATATTCTCATATGAGCATAAATGAGCGATGCAACACCTAATATTAAATACATGTAAAATGGAAATTTAACAACTATAAAATGTTAAAATTCTTGCTATATGAAGTTATAAATTGACCATATGAACCTCTAAAAATGCAGTAATGTCATAGTATATCTGTTTAACATTCAAACACCTCCTATATTGATACATAAACAAAACCATAGTCCTCAATCCATAATATCATTTGCAAGACAACTCAACCAATATCCTATATTAAAGTTCCTCAAAACTCCTAAAATCATTCATTTATCAATCCCATCACAAAACAAACATACATAAAGAAAAATAGAAAAGAAATCCAACCAAAAATGGGGTGAGAACATGAAAAGTAAAGAGAACCTAATCAATTTAAAGAGTATCAATGAAATAACTTACTGACAAAATTAAGATCTTTGGAACTATAATTCAAATTCATCCTATATTAATTCATTGATAAACCCAACTTTAAGAATATAACAACCAAACACAACCAATAAGAAATTGTATTAATGATAAAGATTAACAATACTTAAATTTAAAGCTAATAATTTAGATTAACAATACATGAAATTTAGATTAACAATACTTAAAATTTAATGTCACAAATTGAAGTTCATACCACAATCAAGTTTCGGTTGGTGCAGACCATTTACATTAAAAATGCAACAAGTTCAAATGGGAGGTTAAAACCACAAACAAATACCTAAATTAAACCAAGTACACAAAAACCCAGTAAATAACAAAACCCACTTGCCTCAATCGACAAGCAAAAGAAGTCACTGAAGTACGTGAAGGAAGAAGATGACGGATCTAGAGTGTCCGATGGCTAAAGAAGATAACCAAAACAAAGAAAAGAAGACAATGACAATCAAAGCAGAACACAAAACACAGTAACAAACAAAACTCAATGACGTCGTAAAAACAATCAAAGAATAAAATGTTACCTCAACCTATGATTAAAAGAATACGACGACAATGACACGCGATGGGTGAGCGACGACAAGGAGAAAAGGACGAGCGACGACGATGACCCACGACGATGAGCGATGGTGAGGAGAAAAGATGGCGAAAACATAGAGGAGAAAATGAGGGGGGAAGGTTCGAGATGAGTTTAACCCCGAACGAAAACGACGTCGTTTGGCCGTCAGTGATTTTCCGACAGCCTGGCCACTCCGTCGTTAGCTTCAACTTAATCGTTTTAAATAAATTAAAAACTGCATCGTTTTCGATTTATTTAAAACGATTAAGCTGAAGCTGACAATGGAGTGGCTAGACTGTCGGAAAATCACTGACGGAATACATTATCGTCGGTAAACCCTGATGCTTGATAGTCGTTTTTGATTTATTTAAAACGATTAAGCTGAAGCTAACGACGGAGTGGCCAGACTGTCGGAAAATCACTGATGGAATACATCATCGTCGGTAAACCTTGATGCTTGATTATTGAACCAAGCATTTCTGAGTAAATTTATCGACGGAGCGGTTATACCGACGGAGCATAAATCTGTTAGTAAATCCTTGACGCTAGTTTATTGCGGCAAGTGTTCCTACCTAATTTATCGACGAGTATGACTTTTTTGTCGCTATATTCTATCGGAATATTTACCGGGATAATTTCCTACTACCTTTTCTGATGAAAATTTTGTCTATCGCAAAATGGGAATTTTCGTGACAATGTTACTGACAGATATTGATTTTCCGTCTCTAATTAGCTACAACATTTGTTCCATTGATAATTTTCTGTCGATAATTTATGATTTTTTTGTAGTGTTAGCATACATAAATCATTTACGGGGACGCCTAAGAAATCCTTTCTTTAATAAATATTGTGGAGGGTAATAATAATTAGTATGTATCAAAATAACTAATGAGTCAATCTCCACCTTTAGATAGTTCATTATAATAAGAAAATTCCTTTACATTCATTAGTGTGTTTTTAAAAATTTTATCTCTTATAATTTTATTTACTATTAAGTCACTAAATAGAAAAAGAAAATACATTGTAAATTTGAATAACTATTAAACAATTGTTAGATTTTAGTATTGTTATTTTTGATAAAAATAAGTTTATTAGGAAAACAATAACCATCAAGTTGAGGATGAATCAATGATTTGATATATCACTCTTTCTGCATCATAAGATTTGGAAATTGGAATATTATCACAGGAACAAAATTGTTCTTACATGCAAATCATACAACGCTGATATGAACATATCAATTACGTTACGGAACTTTTTCTTTGGCAGCTGAGTCTACTTGAATCGATGAATCACTCTCTAATTAAATATTTTGGAGGTTAGTAGTTGGAGTACTCCATAATCATATTGCCTTGTTTTAGATCACATGTTATCTTCTTATGCCTCCTAAATTATTACAATTTAATTATTCAATGGGCTCCCCCTCCATCCCTCCATTAGTGCAGACAAGTGAACCTTCCTTTTCATAGTAGGGAAAAAGAAGAAGAGAAAAGGCTTAAATAGTTTATCATTGTTTTAAATATCATTCAATTAGACTTTTTTTTCCATCTTACTTCCATTTTAGATTTTTCATGTCATTCGGACAAGAAGATCGATTTGATCCCAAAACCGAACTCCATCAAATCAGTGCCTTAACCCATTCACTGTCACTGTGGGGTGTGGACACACGTCTTGATCACTAGACAAGGAAAAGGGTTTTGACTTTATAAGATCCTTTTTCCCTTGATTGGCTTCTCAATCGTATTTTACTCCATACTTGTTTAACAGGACATTCCCAATTTCATCATTTGTTCAAAAGTAATAAACAAGATGTTTCCTACGATCAATGCACATGTTCCTACTCTTCACTTCTTCGTGTACTCTTTCCTAAATCGATTCAATAAATAAATTATTCTATTATGAATAAATTATAATTTAATTTACCAGTTTACCACAAGGGAAAGAGAGAAACGAATAGTTTAGTAATATTTTGTAATCTCGCCTCAAAATGTACAGAAACTCTTGTATGTATATGTGTCTTCAACGTATTTGCTTGCTTCTTATATATCTTATATGCTATAAATTAAGTATTGGAAGTAGTCCCTTTATCTTTAATACAAGTTAGAGTGATGTCTTAACCTGTGTAATAAGATTAAACAACTTCACCTTTAATAAGTCATCGTAATTCAACATTTTGTAAAAGAAAAAAGAAAGCTTCAAACTCATGACCAATCCAATCACCAAAAGAAAAGTGTAGTGGGTAGGTTAAGAAAAGTGTCTTTGAACAAAGGGAAGCCAACCGGAGAAACTGGTGTATTATGGGGTTTGATTGGTGTGAAGAGAACACTGGGTGGGGGCTAAAGGAAATAAAAGGGTATTTGACACATCCACAATGTATATGATTGTTCCACGTCTAGAGAGCTTGCTTTTAAGAAACATCCAAGCAAACAGAAACAAATGATAAAAATGGCTTCAACAATGACTTAATGCAGTAAGTAAAAGTTCAGAGCTCAGTGTCAGAGCTCTAGATTTCCTTTTATATCTCCTTTTGTGCATGTACTCAATGCACTGCATTTGTTTTCTTAACCTTTAACCATATAGAATTCCATGATTACAGGTAATATTTCTTATAAAGCTCTGAAAAGTGGATATTGGTTAGAGGAACTGATAAGATAAATTAATTAGTAACTGTAATTAAAAATAAGATTATCTAAAAGATACTCATGATGTAGCACTAACAAGGTATGATGAAAACCAATATCGAATAAGTGAGAAAAGAACAAGGATGAATTAAAGTGACATTATCATGTGCAACTATACATATTCAATAAAGCCAAGTGCGATGGATTGTTTTAAGCAACATTGACCACTACTTTGAATACGACTTAATTCAAAAATCTTGAACAGACAAAATCTTTGATAAGTCATCATGACTATTTAGTTGAGCTTTCTTAACTAATTATGGTCTCTGTATTTTGGGACCTGAAAGCCAAACCACTGAATTAGAGAATAAGAAAAAGGTAAGACTACGCCAATCATGTTTGAGAAGGTCACCAAGTTCACAAATACTATAAAATATACACTTTTATCATTACCTTCCCAGCGATTTCGGTCAAAACGAGCCATGTTTGTATAAAAGGAACGAACGAAGAATGTGGTACGATTGTAAGAAATAATTTAAGAAAAATATGCTATTGAAGTTCACATGATATATATTTTGAGGGACTGCAATGATTTTTTTTAAGAAAATTTTTTATGGTATAGCACAACATGGATCATTCAAATGAAGAAAGTACAACAATCATAAGATCGAAAGTGCATGTGTAGAGGATATGTGCAGGTACTCAACGAAAGGTCTGAATTTCGGATATTTGTTAAATTCATTGTATATAAGGTACTGATACGACTCGTTTCAGGACAAACAGCAGATCAATCTTCTCACATTCGTATGCTTCTTTAACTTATTTTCACATCCAGTTGGCCCCATTGAAGGTCCCTTCAATAGCTAGCTCTTTCTTGACAAGCTGTAGAAATTGATCGGATATTATTATTTTTTTCTTTTTTTTATTTATTCTGGAATTGTGCACTAGATATCAAATTTTCCTACACGAGAATAGCTTAACAAATAGTTTGAATTTTTTTTTATTTTTAGATAAAACGGAATTATAATTAATTTTAGATATGAATCATCATAGTTTGTTTTCTAAATATTCTCCAGCAAGTGATGTATGCATGACCCTCATTACTCCCAAGTAAGAGTAAGGTTGGTTGAAAGGTCATAACGAGGACCCACGTTAGAATCAATGCCCAGCCCTCCACGTGACGCTGTCGTTTTCGGCTTGGTTCGAAAAGGCAAACAAACATCTAACTTTTTGGTTTTAATATTTCTCATTTTCATTATTTGATTGAATTGTGGTCTCTAGGCTGGAAGAAAGGGATGTTTCGATTAGCTCATCAACTCTTCTCTTATATCCACACATTTGCGACAGACATACGACAAACTGCTCACTTGTGTACCAAACTTCCTTTGTTAAATTAGAGACATTGCATGCAATCACATATATGGTAGGAATCAAAAGGTAACGATCGGTGATATGTTATAATTTATGATAGTGTTGCTTCCAAGGGGGTGGTTCATTGGATATAATCTATGTTAGTACTGTTCTGAGGAAACGATTCGATTAGAGGAATAAGTAGCATTTAATTTAATAAATTGCATATTCAAATCTGGTAACATGAAGTGTTTTACTTGAAACTTTAAAAAATATGGTTGATTGATAGAAAAAATATACAGAAACATGTAAATAACAATTGAATAAAATTTTTGATTATATTTTTTAAATGATCTATTCATAATAAGTTGCAAAATATCTGTTGAATCAAAATCTTCAATTGACTTTAAATTATTATTTTAAGAGATATATTTATAATATTATATTTCACATTTTATATCTGACATATTCAAAAGATAACAATAATTTACTAACAAAAAAAGGACCAACGATAACTCTGTGTTAGTATTACTCTTGAAGAGTAATTTAATTGATCTAACAAGTTTAAATTTTTTAATTTAAAAGATTAAAAATTTAAATATCTAAAATATGATCATAATTTAATTAAAATTTTGAGACGAATGGACAGTAAAGAATGAAGATACTATTTTGACTAAATAGTTTTACAAATGGAGTGAAGTGACCATCCCTAAAAAGCAAGGGGGACTTTAGATCACACCTATATCTCTTATGCAAAAAGTGCTTTCTTGCAAAAGGATTTGAAGGTTATTCGTTGATACACATGTTATTTGGGTGAAATGGCTATATGAAACAATCTCAGTAACGCAAGCTTTTGGCAAGTGTCTATCTCAACACTTGCATATATTGAACTTAAGACTAGTGGTTTTTTCATTGATTAAGCATGTGCTTGGCAATGGAGACAGTATTTGAATATGGTTTGATAATTGGATTGTTCATAGTCCTCTCATTCAACAGACTTCACTATTCAGGTTCCTAACCAGAATTCCTCTTAACCCCAAAGTTTCATCTTTGATGAATTAAACGCAATGGAATGACAATTTTAGAGGATTCAATTTATTAGAGGACTTGCTACCTCAGATTGATGATATGAGCAGGTATGTTTCCGTCACCTGGTCCAGATGCCTAAGGTAAGTTTACCAACAAGCCTTTCTGTAAAGTTTTGTAGGAAGGTGAAAGAAATGTTCCTCGGTTCAATTTTCTTTCTCAATCACAAAACCTCTATTTCCACTTAGCTAGTCACTAAAATAGGCTTTGTACAAAAAATAAATGGTATGAAATTTATAACTTAATTGTGTTTTTTGTAAGGAGCGGGAAGAAAGTAGAGAGCATTTATTCTTTCAATGCAATTACTCTAAAGCGATTTAGAACAAAGTTTTATATTTGTTGCCCGATGCCTTCTCAAATTTAAAATTGGAATTTATCGCTAAATTGGATCATCCGCACTACCCAACTGAGGTTGAATGATGCCCCTTATACAAAACTACCTTTACAGTCACAATCTATTCCGTACGGAATAAAAGAATCAAGCACATTTACAAGAATGAAGAGGCTCACAAATACAATTTAGCTAACAAATTGTCAACTGGATATGGGCCCTTATGATAGCTAATTCCAATCAGCTTGCATTATCCACTAGCATGAAGACTAGACGGAATCTGTATTAATGCCAATTGTTCAATTTATTTCCTTTTGTAATTTGATTTGTTTTCAACTTTGTACCTTAGTTTGTTATTTTGCTTGTGGTGAGCTCATTGTAATTTCGACATAGTTTTGCTTTAGTTAATTTAATTATTATTCAGCTTTCAAAAAAAATTATTAAACAATTTATTAGTTGTTACAAATATTTGATAATTTTTTAAATATATATGTAATAATAATTATTATGAATTTCATTGTTTTATGAAAACAAATATCGATAAGTTGATCATACCATAATATTTTTACCTTAAGTTGACAATAAGGATTTTTAAAAATTGCTTACTAATGCTTTTGGGACAAGTGCGTCTAACTTCCAGTCGTTTCTATGGATAGATTTTTTATTACATAGATCATAATGTTATGTAATAAAATTCAAATTTAAATGTTTTTAAATTGAGTTTGACTTGTTTATTATTAAATGTAGTAAAACATAAGTTTGATTTTTTTCATTATTTTTCTTTTAAATTAGACTATTTTCACACCTACAAGTCTTACACGGAAGGGAGAGAACATTCCCCCACTAAGTAAAGCATTTAGTAACCTATTCAAAACGGCATTGTCGTTCTTCGCTTACATAGCGGCGACAAAAGCCCCACGCTTCTGACAAAATCTCCCACGAGCACCGACGAATCCTTTTCAAGTTCGTTCATTGGCACCTTTCATCACGCGGTGGCATGACGCCCAAATTCCTTGAACTCAAAACAAATAAATAAATAACTCAAATTTAATAAATCACGGTAATAGCCATTTATAATTGTGATTCTGATTAGAATAATTTATGTAACGAAACTAAAGAAAGCCGAAAATTGAATGAAAGTCAAAAACAGTATTCAGGAAAAGAGAGATGAAAGCGAGAAACAGAAAAGATGTCGATTTATCTTAGCATTCACATCATATGTGTACCAGAACGGTGAGTGATTAAGCTATGATGAAGTCGATGAGGCATCTAATCGTAGGCAAAAAAGTCAAGCTAAGTGACAGGGCACTGCTTTTCCCCGAATTATGCGCAATCTCTGCCAACTGTGCAATGCCCACAGTCGCCGATTCCAATCTTTTCTATTGCTTCGTGGATGGCTAAGGAAACTCACGAAGTTGACGATCAGCTTTTCATTTGTCAAAAATGAAAAGACAATGCTTTTCATTGTCAAATTTCAAATTAGAGTCATTCAGTTTAAGGATTATTCATCTTAGTTACAGTTTGAGGCGTATTTTGTTTTCTTAGTAATTAAATAACTTTATAAAGAATACGAAGTTATGTACAAACAAGAGATACCTTTAGAAATTTCTGAATACTCAAAAGACATAACGGCGTACAATTTATTGCCTTACCATCGATCTCCACTCCTAAGTAGGGATGGCAATGGGGCAGGTATGTCATCCCCTGTACCCGCCCCATGAACCTGCCTCCACCCCCATACCTGCCCCCATTCCCGTTGGAGATTTTTTTGACACTCTTATACTCATAC
>JANVCL010000001.1:21379968-21398743 GCA_026546855.1 Erythroxylum incrassatum
ATATAATGGCAAAATTGTAATTACTATATAACGGGTAAACGGGTATGGGGGTGGTATCCCCATACCCGCCCCATACCCGACGAGTATTTTTGTTAACCCCTCATACCCGTCCCACGGATAAAAATTTGCTCCTCATACCTGCCTCCATTCGGGTAATTTTATCGGGTACCCATCGGGTTCGGGTACAATTGTCATCCCAACTCCTAAGTTTTGCATGACACTAGTAACTAGTAGCCTTTCTGAGTATGTGTACAAGTAGAAATAAGCAAAACAAACCCGCAACATGTTAGCATATGCCTAGACATACACGAACCAAACCACAGTCCAATCAAGTAAATGATCAAGACGTCATAAAAAATTTGCTAATTTGTCTTCATAATCTCAGTCATTCTAGTAGGAGCTTCTATAGGTAATGATTTTTCTGTGCAAAACCATTGCCTATCAAAGCTCCATGTTACCTTAATTGTGTATGGATAACCTGTTGTGTCTTTAAATATGTGTCCATCCGTAAGGAAAGGTGTTGTAATGAATAGAATATGGCCCATCATCTGAACAACAATCTGCATCACAATGTTAGTGCGTAATAGATCTAATTATCTCTCTATGTATTTAGGCTGAGATGCTCCAGAACTTGGATGATTATCTTGGCTTGTAAACTCTCTATCTCCATAGCTACATCCTTGAATGTTCTTGAATTTCTTTCGACCCAAATGTTGTGGACAATTGTGGATAAAAGAATAGGAAAGAGGGGATTCTGAGGTGTTTGATGAAACCAAGTTAAGATAGAAGGAAGGCTTGATGAGTAGGGAAGGGGGGATTTAGAAGTGGTTGAGGCAATGTTTGCAAACAGAATTAGGGAAAGGGTAGTTGAAAAATAGAAGTTCATTAAATTCCATGTCCGATATACAAAGGGAACAATGGTTGAGAGTATATAAAAAGTGAAGTTTATCTCTTGTTTGAAGTTTTTGGAGGGCAGCTAACCAAAGAATGAATGAACATCTTGGGCTGTTATTTTTGAACCATATCAGGTTGTACCAAGGTACTTGTGGGGATAAAGGTCTCAAAAGCTTATAAGTAGAACGAGTCATTCCAAATAATCCGGAGAACTATTCAGTTGGTATTGAATGGGTTCAAAATCGACAATGAACTCTATAGGAAAATCTTGCCACCTCCACATATTATTTGTAATTATATTAGAAACATTTGCCGTCATAGGCAAGCCCAACCCATTTATCTCTCTCGGAGATAAGAAGTTCCTTAGGATTCCTCTCGGATGCTAAGGATTTTGCCATAAGAGTGTGGATTGTCTATTACCTATCCTAAATCTGAATTGATTCTCTAATTTGTCCCTTACACTTAAGAGTTTCCTCTAGCTCCAGGAATTATTATTGGTAGGTTATGCACTCCAAAAATTTTTTTGTCTTAAAATGATCTTAAACACCCATTTAACCCACATGGCCTCTCTATTATAGAAAAGGTATCAAATCCTCTTGCCTAACAAACAAGGTTCTAGGTTGGCAAATGCTTAATCCTTAACCCCCTTCCTTTTTTGATTTAATAAGGTCACTCTATTTAACTTTGGATTGAGAGTGACTATCCATCCTCCCAGACCATAGAAAATTCCTAAGTTTAGTTTCTAGTTTCTTGATAACAGAAGATGGGAAAATAAAGTAAGAAGCCAGTACACTTGAAATGAAGAAAGAACAGAACTCACTAGTTGTAATCTATCCGCATAAGAAAGGTTTTTGTGGGTCTATTTATTAACTCTCACATCAATCTTGTCCAATATGGGTAAACACTCTCTCCTCGATAACCTTCTTGTAATGAGGGGAACTCCTAGATACTTTATAGGTAGGGATACTTTCCTAAGGCCAGACATTTGTTCCATTTGGTTTGTCAAGTAATCCATGTCATGAGAAAGAAAAAATTAACTTTTGGGAGGATTCATATCCATTCCTAAAAATCGAGAGAAAGAGTTTAGACAATTGAATAATATTTGAGCTGAATTAATGTCAGCATGACAGAATAACAGTAGGTCATCTGCAATCAGGAGATGAGTGAGTTTAAGAGTTTTATATCTCCAGTAATATTTGAAAGAAATATTTCTAATTATGCAATCATTCAAGCTCTTAGAAAAAATTTCCGTACAAATAATAAAGAGGAAAGATGATAAAGGGTCCCTTTGTTTCAGTCCAGTTTTTCCTTTGAAGAATTTAAAAGGTGATCCATAATGCTTATCGTATTTAGATGTTTGGAAGTTGTATCTGAAATCTTTAACATATCTTTTGTCTCTCTTTCTAATTTAAAAGTTGAATCAACGAATTTCCCTTTCAAAATGGACTGACATTTCTAGGGAGAATTTAAAACTTCACCGCACAACAAAAATGATTACGATCACTTGCGTATTTAATTGTCCTTTATCAAGAAACGTCAAAGAATGGGACTAGGGGTGCTGGAATTTTCTTCTTGGTCTTTTTTGTTCGGGGGACCTTCGTTCAGGATATGTTTATGGACTCTAGAGTTTGATGTAGGCCTCAAAATGTCCACAATAGCTTGTTCAAGGCCCAGCCAGTTCAGGGTAAGAGTGCGTCGGGATCAATCTAATATTAGGCTCTCCGTCAATCTGACTCTGTTCCTAAATCCTAATGGCTATGGCTGATACCGACTCAACAACAGTAACAATCGACAAATTGAAGCAAACCTTAATCTTCACGTACGGCACTCTCAAGCGAGGTTTTCCAAACTACAACCTCCTACATGATCTCATCAGCCAAAAACCAAGCCTCCTACCTCGGCACTTACATTACCCACCATCCATATCCTCTCGTTATTGGACCCCACGGAATCCCTTTTCTCATCAACCTCCCCGGGGCTGGTCACCGCATTACCGGCGAGCTTTACTCTGTTTCTGCTCGTGGGTTCGGCACAGTAGACGAACTGGAAGGTACAAATTGTGGGTACTACGAGAGGCTTCCAATTCAGGTAATGAAGGTCAAAGAAAGCGATTTGAATGTCAAAGGGGGGATCTTGAATGAAGCAGAGACGTACTATGCCAACAGATATTTTGGAGAGAGGCTATGGGAGGCAAGAGGAAGAGTTGGGCTTGTGGAGTATAGTGCCAGTGACGCTTCTGGGTACTTGAGAAGAGAGCATAGGCCCAAAGGTAGTAGCTTTCTTGGGGATATCCATTTGCTTTTGTCTAAATGTTCAGGCCAAGATGTTTAACTTTCGTCCAGATTATGGTTGATTTCTATCGAATGCAATCTTTTGCTATGTCAAATCTAAGGTCTGTTTTAATACAATCAATCCTTTTAGTTTACTAGATGTTACAGGAACTATTTATTAAAGAGTCTTTTCTTTCTATATTTTCAGTAAATTGGAGATTAACTGCTTGTAAGAAAATGTTGTTGCATGCGTCAGAAGGAGCGCAATGGAGAAAATAAGCTTTTTAGTGATATATGGAGAAAAATAGGATCCCACTAGCACTGACAAGGCAAAATGAGATGGGTTGGTCCCACTCATGATAATAAAAAGAGAGATCCTGGTTCGAGCCGCCATGTGACCTCCTTCCTACCGCTCTATATCCTCTGCATGCTTATTGTCTAAAACTAAAAGAGGAAGCGTATATTGTACCACAGATGATAAGATGAGGTTATATGACTCTTGGGAAGGGGTTTCTGTTTCACACTTGAAAGTTGCCAAATTCCTGCTTGGCGTTGCATGCGCCCCACCGTTGCAATTGTTCTGTCACATTCTCGGTTTCGCAGTCGACAATAATCAAGGCTGTGTATGATGTAAATTCCAAGAAGAAAAAAGCACAACAACAAAGACTGTCTGCCGTCAACAATGTCTTCTTGATATATGGATAATAGAAACCAATTTCTTGGTTACAAAGAAAACCGGATCTCACAAATCATGTTACTCATTTTTTGTGAACCAGTTTTGTTGCTGCTTTTTTATCTACTCATAAAAAGGTAAACGCTACAGCAAGCCGGGATGACTCCCGGAGTTTGGTCAGAAATTACCGAACATGTTTAAATTAATTCAGTTTAGGATCAGAGAATAAAGTTTGAATTGAAGGCTTGACCACTCGGGCTTTTTCTTAAAAATGACATTATTTTCATTTAAATGTTCAAAAACGATTTGGTTTATAGGTCTACTTCCTTTTACTAACATCAACATTTTGTTTTTTTTTAATGATCTCTTTTACTTCGTTTCTTGTTTTTAGAAGAAGTCCAACAGTAACAATGATAGTGGCAAGAAAGAAGACAGTTCTGGACATGAAAAGAGACGATATACATATCTATTACGATAGAAAAATGGAAATGCAGAATTTAGATCTTATACTTCCTGCCATTGATGTTGAGAGATTCAAATGGGTGAGAGGGCTTTATTAAGCTTTTAGCAAAATGCAATCCAAATAGCATGTGCAGAAAAATGCTAGGCTTAGGGATCCAATACTGTTTCACTGATTTTATACTCCCTATTGTCTTCCATTAAAACAATAGAAGGAGATGACGGTTCGCAATAGAAGGTTGTGAGATTTCAAAAACAATAGAGACGACCCATTAGAAGGAAACCACTAAGTAACCAACGGACAATAGTCTCCCACTTAGGTCGTAGATGTAAGCTAAAAGCCATGAAACCTCTACTCAATTAAAAAAACAAATGCACGAATTATGGTGATAAGTTCTCTAAATATGAGCATTATCTTCCATATATCACAATGCATCCTATTTCTTATTTCTCTTTAACTGAATGAATAAACCTTTATGTTTATTCTAGGTTCATAATAGTTGTTATTCTCAAAATAAAAATGTGCACACCAAAATAAGAAAACAACAAAATTAATAAGAGTTTCGTGAAAGTACATACAATGAATTACATAATGGAACTGAGTTCCATTTTACCAACATGATCCTAAAAACTCTTTGTTGGCATGCCTTTAGTTAAAGGATCAACAATCATTAATGTAATGCTAATGTGTTCAATGACCACTTTACTCTCTTTGACACATTTTCTAATGGCCAAATACTTAATGTCGATGTGTTTACTTTGACTACTACTCTTGTTGTTTCTGGACAAGAAAACTGCATCTAAATTGTCATAGTAAATTTTTAATGGCTTATAAATGGAATCCATAATTCTAAGTTCATATATGAAACTCTTCAATCATACATCATGTGAGATAGCCTCAAAACAAGAAACAAACTCAGCCTCCATGGTAGAAGTAGCAGTCAAAGTCTGCTTTGAACTCCTTTAGGATATCACTCCACTGGCAAACATAAACACATATCCAGATGTTGACTTTCATGAATCAACAAAACCAACGAAGTCCGAATCCGAGTAGCTAACTATTATGAGATTGTCAATTCGTCTATACATAAACATGTAATCTTTGGTTTCTTGAAGGTACCTCATCACCTTTTTGGCAGCTCTCCAGTGGTCTATACCTGTGTTACTCTGATATCTTCCCAACATTCTAACAACAAATCCAATGTCAGGTCTTGTACAAACCTGAGCATATATTAAGCTCTCTACAGTAGAAGCATATGAAATATTTTTTATTTGTTCCCTTTCAAGCTCATTTTTCAGGTATTGGTTTAAATTAAACCTATCACCTTTTACAATAGGTGCTATACTTGGTGAACAATCTTTCATTCCAAATCTTTATAAGACCTTATTGATATAGGCTTCTTGGGATAGACCCAAAATGTATTGAGATCTGTCCCTATAGATCTTAATTCCAATGACATAAGATGCCTCACCCATATCCTTCTTATTAAAATTCTTAGAAAGAAATTGTTTTACCTCATATAGCAAACCCTTGTCACTAGTGACAAGTAGAATATCATCCACATATAGAATAAGAAAACAAACTTTACTCCTACTAACTTTCTGATATATGCATTGATCTATAATATTCTCCACAAAACCATATGAAGAGATGATATCATGGGATCTCAAATACCGTTGATGGGAGGCTTGTTTCAATCCATATATGAATTTCTTAAGCTTACACACCAAATGCTTACCATCATTAGAGGAGAATCCTTCCAGTTGTTTCATATAAACTTCTTCCTCTAGATCTCCATTTAGGAGCGTTGTTTTCACATCCATTTAATGTAGTTCCAAATCAAAATGGACAACTAATGCCATAATCATTCGTAAGGAATCCTTCTTAGATACAAGAGAAAAGGTATCTGTGTAATCAATTCCTTCTTGTTGATTAAATCCTTTGGCAACAAGTTTAGCTTTATATCTTTCAATGATGCCGAATGAGCCCCTTTTTTGCTTTAAAGACTCATTTACATCCAATGGCCTTTGCGTCATTAGGTAATTCGACAAGATCCCAAACCTTGTTAGATGCCATAGAATTCATATCATCTACCATGACATTGTACCATTATTAAGATTCATTGTAACTCAGAGCTTGTGAAAATGTTTCAGGTCATTTTCGGCTCCAATATTATTGTCAACTTCTTGTAAATACACAATGTAATCACTAGGTATTACTGATTTCTTCTCTCTAGTTGATCTTCTTAATGTTGTATTAGAGCCCTCCTATGGAGGAGCTTGTACAACTGGTTGCTTAATAGCCTCTAGTGATTGTTGAACAATTAGATCTACTAGATTATCATCAGTAGCTTGTGGAACTTCAATGATTGGTTGTTCAACACCCGTTTGACTTTCAGGGATGTTGTGAATGACAATCAATCTATTACTTGAAGTAGGAGTTTGTATTTCACAATGATCCTTCTCAAGGTTTTAAGTCCCAAGATTGATCACTCTCACTAATCAAGTTAATCTCAAGAAACTTTGTATTTCTTGATTCCACAAACCTAGTACTATGAGATGGACAATAAAATCTATATCCTTTAAACCTTTCAGCATATCCAATGAAATAGCCACTTATAATCCTCAAATTCAATTTCTTTTTTTTGTGAATTATAAACTCTTACTTCAGACGGGCATTCCCAAATGCATATATGTCGCAAACTGGGTTTCCAACCTTTCTATAACTCAAATGTTGTTTTTGAAATAGCCTTAGTTGGAACTCGATTTAATATATACATTGTCGTTTTAAGAGCTTCATTCTATAAGAATTTAGGAAGTTTAGAGCTGCAAAGCATACTCTATACCTTGTCTAATAATGTTCGGTTTCTTCTTTCTATTACACCATTTTGGTCTGGAGACCCAAGCATGGTGTATTGAGCTATTATCCCATGCTCCTAAAGAAACTTCGCAAATGGATCAGGTACTTGTCCATCCTCAGTGTATCTACCATAAAATTCTCCACCTCTATATAATCTCACGATCTTTATTTTCTTACCACATTGTCTCTCTACTTCTGTTTTAAATACCTTAAAGGCATCTAATGCTTTGTTCTTGTTATGAAGCAAGTAGAGGTACATATATTGAGAGTAATCATCTATAAATGAGATGAAGTATTTTTTAACATACGAGTTTATTTATGGACTACAAATGTCTATATGTATGATCTCTAATATGTGTGAACTCCTTTTGACACCTTTCTTTTTCATGTTAGTCTGTTTTCCCTTTATGCAATCCACACAAACATCAAAGTCAATAAAATCCAAAATATTAAGTACTCAATCATTCACTAATTTTTAATTCTTTCAAGGAAAATATGTCCCAAACTTCATTGCCACAATATAAAGGATTGTTCATTCATAACACATCTTTTAATGCCAACATTATTATGGACATGCATTGTATTGTGAAAAACATTTTCTTGCAAATTAATTCGGATAAGACCATTAATCATTGTACCATTCCCAACAAGATTAGATCCATGATATAAACCAAATGATGTAATGAAAAGTTAAAGAAATATCCTAAAGGTACAAGTCTTGAAATTGAAATCAAATTTCTAGAGAACTTGGAATATAAAATGTTCTTTCCAAATTTAAAACAAAACCATAATTCAAAACTAATTTGCATGTCTAAATAACTTCTACATGTGAACGCATCTTGTTGCCTGAATAGATGCATTGTTCACTGCCTATTGGCTTCCTATGGTTTAGAAAACCCTGCAAGGTATTGGAAATATGGATTGTGGAACTAAAATTAATCCACTAAATGTTATGAAAAACATCAACTATATTAGATTCATAACAAATAAGTGAGATTGAAATACCTTTCTTTATAAGCCAAGCCTTAAATTTGGCACAATCTTTCTTTATGTGCCCTTTCTTTTTGCAGAAGCGACAATTGAAATTGAAATCCTTTTTTATCTCAATATGGACTAATATTTTACCCTTTCCTTTTTGTCTAGCTTGCTCTTTATTCCTTCCTTCTGTGGCCATATGTGCACTTTCACCCAATTCCATTATCAACCTCCCTTCCTCTTAAACACATATGTTCAGCAGTTTATTGATAGACCATTTATCCTTATATGTGTTGTAAAAAGATTTTAAAGGGTCCATATTGAGGTTAAAGGGAATTAAGTATGTAATGCATAAGGAAAGATTTGAACATCTCAACCTTAAGAGACTTTAGTTGAGCTGCAATGCCCCTCATGCCCATGATGTGCTCACGCACACCTCTAACACTTATGAGCTTCGTTGATGATAACTTGGTCATTAAGGTACTAGTTAAAGCCTTATCCGAAGACTTAAACTGTTCATCAATTGCCTTCAATAGATCCCTAACATGACCACACTCTCCAATAGAACCACGAATACTAGCATAAATTTTGTTCTTTATGTACATCATGCTGAGGCGATTAGATCACTTCTAACGTTCATAAAGAGCAATTTCAGCCTGAGTGCTAGTTTTAGTAGTTGCAAATAGTTAATCTTTCCAGATAACATAATCAATGTCCATCCACCCTATTTGGAGGAGAATCCTCTCTTTCCATATTTTATAGTTATCACCATTCAATTCTTGAATATTACATTGAATATAAAAAAATTTACATGTTGAATAATTGTACAAAATTTAAATAAACATGCTTATGTCACTAAATTTGTTGAAGCAAAGAAACATGTATCATGTTTTACCAATGTTAAAACATGCAATCATATTTCAAATATAAATCGTATAACAATTATAACTGCCTATGGGCTAAGCTTTAATTAAAAGATTAATATATAACCTTTATGATGAAATTGTCAAATTATATTCCTTCTCTTAATACCTGTGGGTAAATTAAGAAAAAGATAATTTACTATTTCATCCTAATTAACCATGCAAATATAACAAATCTTTCTATAGGATAAAATTAATTATATTTGAATATAATTAATTACAATTGATGCCATTTTACTAGATGTGATCCATAGCACTTAATATATAACTTTTCTTAATCAAGGATGTTACGGCTAATCTTCAACTAATTAAAATTATATTGGACACATGAAACCTCACTTTATGCAAAATATTAATAATAAAGATTCCACATAATCCTTTAAAAACTAATTAATCGTGCATCAATAATCGTGCATCAATATTATATATTAGCATGAATAAACATATACATGAATTTAAAATCAAACAATGATTTAAATCATGCAATTCAACAAAATTGGGCTAATATGTCAAATCTGAAATATTTATAGACTATACTACAAATAATACATTACACACTATCACCAAACTCTGTGGCAAAAAGCGTGTATGCACGAAAAGCATTTACTACCAACTTTGTCCACTTCTTGTTTGTTGTTCTTTATAAGTATTAAACTTAAAGCTTTTCACTTATGGCCACACAAGCTACAAGGTTTTTTGTTTTAAAACTTATGCAAAGCTTTTCAAGTTAGCCCTACAATATACAAGATTCTCAACATTAATGTAAAGCAATTTTTGTCTAAACTTCATGTAACAATTAAAGTAAAAAATGGTGGGCTGCATGAAACAAACACAATTCAAAGCTTTTGATAGTGGGCCCCATAATTTTTTTTCTCTTAATTAATAGAAGTGAACAACGGTTAGACGGGCGCCCATAATAAAAAACAACGAGAAACGTATGTTCATCTTCTTCAACCTTCAATCGGGTTAACTTGACTTGGATGCGTTCCTTTTAAAAACTTAACTCTATCTTGACATCTAAAACTCTGTTTTTGATGTTTCAAAATCATTTTAATCAGAATTGAATTTCTTTCAAATATGCAAGATCAATTTCACAATATAGTGACATTAACAATATTAATATATGCAACATTGCCCATTCATGTATAAAATCACAGAAATTCAATTACATCAAGACATAGGTAAATAAATGCTCTGATACTAACTGTTAGACATGAAAAACGATAAAAAAACATAAATGAGGAATTTAGATCTCATACCTCTTGCCATTGATGTTGAGAGATTCAAATGGGTGAGAGGGCTTTTCTCAGCTTTTAGCCAAATGCAATCAGATGGTGTGTGCAGAAAAATGCTAAGTTTAGGGACCTAATACCATTTCATAGATTTTATACTCCTTATTATCTTCCATCAAACTAACAAAAGGAGATGACGGTTCGCAGTGAAAGGTCGTGAGGTTCCGAAAACAACAGAGACGACCTATTAGAAGGAAACTGCTGGGTAACCAACGAAAAACGGATAGAGGTCAACAACAATGGAGAGAAGGAGAAAGTTAAAAAAGAAATTTAAAAATGATTGCTATGGTTTTGAAAGTGAAGATGCACTACGAAAGGTGTGCATTTAAACTTTCCAAACTTGAAGGTATATGTGTGTTGGAATTCCCTCTATAATTGGTGGGACAACATAAGTTAATCAATAATTTCGATGAAGATTTATTATTATCAAAAAGGCATAATGGATATGTTAATATTGATGGTGAAGATTTTCTATTATAAAGAGGATAGGAAGTAAGCTAATAATGTTGGTAAATATTTACTAACATTAAAAAGGCATGGGGAATAAGTCATTTAATGATTTACTAAAATACTCTAAAGAACAGAAGAAGTAATTTTTTGGGGGCGCATCAAATCTATTATAACTATGAGCATTTGGAGATGTCTTTGATATCCAAAATACAAGTGAGAATCACACTACAAGAGAGAAAAAGGGTCACTTTAGAGAATGAAGAGCTTGAAAAAATCTCTAATTTATTGAGCTTGAGTACGTGAGTGATCCAACATAAATTAGTGAGGTATTGAAGCATTGTAATCCATTCAAAGTAAGGTAAGAGGATGAATTAACATCTAGTTTAAGCTAGAGAAGAAATCATTGTAATCCTAAAATATTATTTTCTTTGCATCGAGAATTTTTTACTTAAAAATTTCAATGCCCTCCTTTGCTTCTTTTTGCAATTTATTCTTGTCCATTTTAAATCATACAAACAAGAAAAAGAGATTTTGTAACATCTATCCATTTTTCTCAAGTGTGGTATTAAAGCTTGATTTAAGGGTCATCATCTTCTTTTGTGATTTAAATGAAGGATATCATCACTCATAATGGTGGCATGTTCGAACTCACTAATGTGAATTACTACTTTTAGAAGTCAAGGATGGGGACCATCTATATTGCAAAGATTTGTATAAGTCAATCACGAACGAGAAGAAGTTATAGGAAAATTTTGATAAATAATGAGAGATCTTAAATGAAAAGATGATGGCTATGACCCATAACTTTATTGACCTAAGCTTGTTCGAGCTCATATCAATGTTCATCAATACATACGAATTATAGATAAAACTCGAATCTATGATTCAAAATACGATGCCTCAAAGTAAAACCCACCTAGTAAGACAGTTGGTCAAGTTAGAATACATAGACAGTCAAAGTATAATTAAGCACTTAAACACCTTCAAGGGGCTCATAATCAACTAATGAAGATAAAGATATAGATTGATGATAAGTTACTAGCCTTATTACTTTTTAGCTTGATACTTGAAAGCTGGCATACTCTTGTTATTACAATTAGCAACTTGATCCCATAAGAAAATTTTACCATAGGCATTGTCATTGATAACTATTGGACTAGAACACTAGGAGAAAGAAATATGGCAAATTAGCAAAATCCAAGGCTAATTTTGTTGATAACAGAAAAGAAGTGAAACCCATGAAAGGAGTAGAAGCAAAGGTTGTTATAAGTCAAAAAGGTAGTCTAAGTCATACTTAATAGTCAACTGTTACTATTATGGCAAGCATGGTCTTAAGAAATTTGAATGTCGAGCATGAAATTCATAAGAATAAGACTATTAAATCAAACGAGATTGACCCAAAGAAGAAGGAAGAGAAGACCATATTCATTGTGACAAACAAAGATTATGTTAATGTCTTCCTTATTAGAGAAGACAACTATGTTAACATCACCTATGATGACAATTCATAGACTATTGATTCGGGTGCCTCCTTCTATGTCACCCTATATGGAGAGTTCTTCCAAACATACCAAAATGACGAGTTTAGTACAACTAAGTTAAAAAATCAAGTGACCAAAAAGATTATGGGGATTAACAATGTCATTTTGATTACCAAAACAAAGTGCAAGCTTGTGTTGAAAGATGTGATATATGTCTTTGATATGTGCCTCAATCTTAGCTTTGCCTAAAAGCTCAATGATATTGGCTATATGAATCAATTTGGAGTGGAAAAATGGAAACTCTCAAGTAATAGCATAATCATCATAAGAGGAATAAAAGAATGTTCAGAATACGTTACACAAAGTTGTGTAAAAAAGAAGATAATATCAGCCATGATAACTCATACTTAGAGCTATGACACAAAAGATTAGAGCGCATGAGTGAGAAGGTTTATAAATCCTACCTCTTAAAGAACTCTTTTCCTATATGAAATGTAAGTCATTTAAACTATGCACTTATCATTTAACTGGTAAACAACATAAAGTTTCATTATATAGAATTAGTCAGTCATTTAGTATAAAACAGGCAGTGAATACTAATGTTTGCTCAATGACTACAAAATTAATTGGCAATGCATAATATTTTGCTACTTTTATTAGTGATTATTCAAGAAATGTTTGGTTATCTCTGTTGAAAATGAAAGAATAGGTACTCGAGGCATTCAAGGAGTTCAAAGCCAGAGTGGGGGCGCGATATAAGAAGAAAGTTAAAATATGTCAAAGTTGATATGAAGGATAGTATTGTGGCCTATTTGAAGCATATTACAAATCATTTAGCATCAACCTTGAAAAATCATAGTCAAAGACATCACAATTGAATGGTGTAGTTGATAAACTAGACTATCAAGGAAAGGGTCCTATATATCTTATGTTATGTCAAGCCTTTTGGATGGAGGTATGCTAAAGGAAGTATGGATGAGAAAGATGGTCTCATATAACCAATTCAAAATTCAAAAGATGGTCTCATATAACCATTTCAAAATTCAAATGTTGTGCATTCGTCCATGTCCCTAAAGATGAATGTTTCAAACCTGATTGGAAGATAAAATTATGTGTATATTTTAGCTCACCAGGATGAGTGTGGCTACTAATTGTAGGACCCTGTGAATAAGAAGATTGTGAAAAGTTGAGTTGTTGTATTTTTTGTAAATCAAACCATTGAAGATTACAAGTAACCAAAGAAAGCTAAACACAAGGTTAACATATACTCTGATTGAAAATATTTATCCCCTATAGTATATAATAATCTAAAGGGACAAACCAATATGACTAATTATTATAAAGTCGGTTATATTTATGATCACAATGAGTCTTCAATAGACGATTCTTCATCAATTGAGACAAATAACACAGAGTCTATCGAGTCTATTGAGGTAAAATCTATAAAACAACTCCAATTATAGGGATTATCTATAGGAAGACAATTATCCACTAAATATCCTTCAAATGAGTATTCCACACTCACTATTGAGAGGAAGCATCATAGCTACAATGAGGCTATAGTTGATGTTCTCAAAGAAGAATGGTTGGAAGCCATGCATGAGTAGATGCAATTCTTGCATGAGAACTACATTTATGATATAGTGGAGTTGTCTAAAGAAAGATAAGCTTTGAAGAACAACTAGGTGTACAAGTTAAAAATTAAGGAGAATAACCTACAATTGAGAAACAATGATAGAATCATTGTCAAAGGGTAAAATTAAAAAAGGGAGTTAATTTGAAGAGATCTTTTGACCTATGGTGAATATGTCATCTATCTATATAGTTCTCAATCTAGCCACTAGCCTAGATTTAGAGATTGAACAACTTAGTGTTAAGATATCATTTTTGCATGGAGATCTAGAAGAGGAAATACATGTAGAATAATTTGCAGGATTTATAGCCTTGTGAAAAGAAAATTTATGATGCTAACTGAAAAAAGAGTCTATGTAGTTAGAATAAGCGCCTAGGCAATGATATAAGAAGTTTGACTCTTTCATGGCTTAAAATTACTTTAACATCACATTGACCGTTGTGTCTTTAATAAAAGGAACATTGGTGGTAATTTTATCATACTTCTATTGTATGTTGATGATATGATAATTGTTGAGCATTATAAGAAGAAAGTTGTTGCACTTAATAAGGTATTGAGAAAATCATTCACCGTGAAAGATTTGGAACTAGCGAAGTAGATCCTTAGAATAATGATAACTCAACATCATTTCTATATCAAGAATGATAGATTGAGAAAGTTCTTGAGAGATTTAGCATGCACAAAGTGAATCTAGTTACCATTCCACTTGTCAAACATTTCAAATTGAGTAAGAAGTAAAGTCCAATAAGTGGCAAGGAAAAGAAAGAAATGAGAAAGGTCCCATATTCATCTCTAACTAGTATCCTTATGTATGCCTTGGTGTGACTAGGCTCAACATTTATTACACTGTCGATGTTATGAGTTAATTCTTATTAGGCTCAACAGTTCTTACACTGTAGATGTTGTGAGTTAATTCTTGTCTAATCCGAGAAAAGAAAATTAGGAAATTGTGAATGATACTCTGATATCTCCAGGGTATAACCACTAGGTGCTTATTCTTTGATAAGGAAAACTTGTGTTAGAAGGATATACATTATGTATATATGGCTAGAGACAACGATTCTCGAAAGTCAACATTAGGATATTTGATTACCTTTACAAAGTGAGTTATATCATGGTAATTAAAGCTCCAAAAGTATGTGACACTTTCCACTATAGAGGCTAAATATATCTCGGCTGTGGAAGTGTGTAAGGAGATGTTATAGACAAAAAATTTCCTTTATAAATTGGGTCGTGAATAATAAAAATATGTGTTGTGCTATGACAATCAAAGTCTAATACAATTAACCAAGAAATTTACCTTTCACTCTCGTATAAAATATATTAATGTTCGTTATCCCTAGATACAAAGATGAGTTGGAAGAGAGACTTTTACAATTTAAGAATGTACACAGTGATGGTAATTGGTTGGACAAGATGACCAAAGTGATATTGATCAAGAAATTTTATGACTATTATCGAGGTATCAGTGTGATGATCTCCAGTTAAGTCAAAAAGGAAGAGATTTATTAAGATTCCCTCTATATTGGTGGGGCACCACAAGTTACTTAATAATTTTGATGAAGATTTGCTAATATAAAAAAAACATAGGGAATAAGTTAATAAGGTTAGTGAAGATCTGTTAATATAAAAAAGGTATGAGGAATAAGATATTTAATGATGATTTGTTAGAAGAATTCTTTAGGTGCATCAAATCTACTATAAATAGGAGTATTCAAAGATGTCTTTAGTATTCATGATATAAATGAGAGTCATACTTCAAGAGAGAAAAATGAGCCACTTTAGAAAGTGAAGAGTTTGAGACAATCTGCAATTTCTTAAGCTTGAATATTGGAGTGATCCACCATAAATTGGTGAGGTACTTGAGTGTCATAATTGAGTTAATTGGCCTCTAGTTTAAGTTAGAGAAGAAATTATTGTAATCTTATTATATTATACTGAAAGATCTTTCTAACTTTTGATCCCATTATTTTTCCCACATTGGAGAATTTGCTTCATAACAATTTGAGTGTCCTTCTCTACTGTTTTTTCAATTTATTCTTATTCATTTTAAATAAAAGAAAGAGGGAAAAGAGCTTATATAATAACATCTACCTGTTTTTTCTCAACAATATGATATGAAACTATTATTTACTTTTTAATTATTGTTTAATTTTATTTTCTCTAATTGGTATGATATATATAGATTTCAAGTCTTCTTAATAACTTGAATTATTGTGAACGGAGTTAAGAATACTAAAATATAGATGGATTCGATTCTTTGTAGATTTGAGAAGATCTCTACCTCAAGATCAAGAAAACGATTAATCTCATCTCTCTACAACTCAAGAAGACATTATGTTAAGTAATAACCTAAAGAGGTAATAACTATCAAGTTTAGGAATAGATCAAATTATGAAGCTTGAATTTTTTAAAAGAAGTTCGAATTTGACCTGAAGTCTAGCAACTCAAATCAAGTTGGTTGACTTTGAGTTAAGCAAGTTGGACTATATATTATTGGATCATAGGCAATAAGGGTCATCTCGAGCCAACCTAATCTGTCGTCATCTTTAATAACAAGTTATAGACGATTTAGTTTCATTATAACTTGTGGAATTGTGAAATCTTATATAGAAGGTATAGTATCATAATTTCATATTAAAAATAAAAGGAGATATGAAAATTTTTATAAGTTTATAAAAAATTACTTATCAATTGTCTAACTAACTAGTTTTTATATGTAATTCTTTTCATATTAAATTAGAATTATTGTTGTTCTAATTTGTATATGAGACATCACAAATGGTATTAAAGTAAAATTCTTATTAGTATGATTGGATTAGGATAATGTAAATAAAGAGTGACGCGATAAGGTGTGAGAAATGGCCAAATTTTGTCAAATTTTTTTGTTTTTATATCAAAAGAAGAAAAAATTTATAAATATAAATTACACCTTAACAAAAAAATAAAACATTTATATTGAAGGATTTTAAAATTTCGTATAAAAGTTGAATATTCAACTTTATATTAAAATTTTGTGGAAAATATTAATAATCAATTTCTCAAATAACTATATATTTTCAAGCCATTCTTTTAAATTTTGAATTTGAAAATTAATGTAGACTAGACTTAATATATTAAAAAAACCAAAATGTCTTGTGGACTGGTAGATAAGATGACAATTTTTAACCTGTAAGTCTAAATCTAGTTGTTTTTAATGAACCAGCCTATGGGTCAGGCCCAGACTCATACTGACTCGAGTCCTAATTATTTTAAACAAAATAATATCGTTTTACTTAGAAAAGTTAGGTCTCATGTAGGCCCAGACCTTGATAGCTCAAACCTGGACATAATTAAAAAAAATTACATTATCTTATATTTTTAATTTTTAAAAAAAATTGCGGGCGGCGAACTGCCATGCCATCCCTAGTGGTAGAATTGCACTCCTCTTGACACATTGATATGCTCACAATTGTGTACCAATTCGTTCACGTCGCACGTTTACCTCAAAGTATGGACAAGCAAGTAGGAAGATCTTCATGAAACGCGTCAATACTTGTTTGCAACCCAAACACTTAATAATATTTCATGAAATGTGTATTTTATCATCTCTTGTGAGCATGTGAGAGGACTATCGTTCATAAAGCAACAGATAACGGAATACTATTATCTAAGATTGATCATTATTTATAAGAAAATATTTATTTATTTGTGGTGAATCTATTTGATCAAATGACAAAATTAATGTCGAAGAAAATGACATCGAGGATGAAATAAAAATTGAATTCATGAAGTATGAGAAAGATTTTTCATTCCTCATTGTAGAAGATATGTGGCCATAGGTGAATCATAATCGAAAGAATCAAAGAACACCGATTATAGAGAAAAACACCAGATATGAATAATAGTAATTGTCTGAACAAGAGTTCATAAACGGTAACGGCATTCAGAACCTTATAATATTTTTGCCACATGTCTGAAGTGATTACTGGTCCATAATTGTCTCGTACCTGTATCATGACAAAGTAGTATCTTATATATGGAATAACTGCTAGGTTTAGGTTTTTACGTGTGCATGGGAGGTGACCATCTGCGAATGGGCCGTGGACGCGTGGACCTGGGCCTGGACCTAACACAGCCGACCTAACTATAAACCTCCCTACTTCTCAAGTCTGACCCAAGAGAAGGGTCGAAGGAGTACATAAGGATTATATAGCGTGTCTTCAAGGCAGCTCGTGCTAGGCCCGATCGATCGATTATCATGATGTGATCGACCGATCAGATGTAATGACACGACGAATCGATCGAGGGTAATGACAGAATCGATCGATCGGATATCGCGATATGACAGGTCGACCGGGTGTAACGATGAGATCGATCGGGCGAGTGTAGTGGTAGGGCCAATCGATTGGACGTCAAGGCTTAAATGAAACACTAGGTGTAATCATTACTGACGGTTCACGTCCTCTGACAAGCTGTCACGTACGTCCTTTTAACTGCTGTGCAGCTGTCAGGTGCGTCATTTTAACTACTGTGCCGCCGTCAGGTGTGTCCTTTCAGCTGTTGCGTCGCTCTAGATTCCTAACAACCCTAATTCACCTCAGCTCAGAGTTTGCGACGTGTCTGCGTTCGGCTCAGATTTTCTCCACGCGTCGAGCGTTGGTTGGAACGTCCGTTCGGCCGATCTTCTATAAATACTCAGGATTGACAGACTACAGATTTTCTTCACGCTTGTTTTGTTCTCCGGCTTCTATTCAGCTTTCATTTGCATCTTCTTGCCTACAGTCTCCAGAGTTTTCTTTCAACCGTCGTTCAAATTCCCAACTTCAATCACCAAACTAGGTACGTCCTTTTTCCTCCCTTCATCCTCTAAGTTTCCTTTTGTA
>JANVCL010000001.1:21432242-21463365 GCA_026546855.1 Erythroxylum incrassatum
GATACAGGTACGAGATCACCACCCTAGCTTCTTCTCTGTTCTCAGCAACCGAAACTCTCTCAAAATACTAACTTGAGCGTCGGAGGGGCCTTTCGGGAACCAACCCAGGTGAGCCTTTATTTGTTTTGCAGGTATTCGTCAGCCAAAGCTACACAAAATTATGGATCCAAACTATGATGTTCAGCCTCAGCAAAATCCGACTGAACCAAAGTATATATATATATAATGGGGACAACTGTAGGGCCATGTTTTTGTGGTGGGACAAAGATTTTATTCTAATATAAATACAAAACTTTTATGAATGAGGACACATAGAGGCTCATTTTGAACTGAGGGGATGAGGATGCTCTGTCAATAAAATGTGGCTTAATTGATGAAACAAGCCACCAAAAGTACTCTCCCAACTTAAGAGGATGTAGGTTCGAGAAACGGTATGGGGAGCTTGAACTCGCATAAAACTTTGAAGGGGATGGTTGTCTAGGAGATAAGACATATTAGGATCTGTAAATATTGGTTATTAAGTCCGTTACTTAAATTTGAGTCGCTAACTTGTTAAATATTTTATTTAAAATACCTAGTTTGCGGACTATTGCATACGTTAATAAGTTATTATTAAGTACAAGAGGATAGCACCATTAAGATTTCTTGTTTCAACCCACACTGAATTCTCTAACGTCATTTCCATACAATCATATGTCATCGATCAAGGTTTCTTATTTCAACCCACTATTATCTAATTTCACCACCATGTAATCACGTGTCATCCACATTGATTCTTTTAATAGTCTAAAAATCATCGTTACTTCTCCATTTGGCAACTCAACTCTCAGCATGTTCTTCATTCTCAGTATTCTCACCATTTTTTTTTAATTACAGAGGAATAGCTCAAAACTATAACAATCTAACTAGCGAATTGCTTTGCGTTACACTGCTCCTTGCTTGTCGCTATAAATAAGTTCCAGAGCTGATAACGGAGGCTCCTCAAGAAAATGTAGTCCTAGGCTGGCTAGGACTACGAGGGCTGCCATGATATCCACGCGCTAATTCTCTTTTCGATGCATATGCTCTATATGTACCTTTCACTTTTTTTGGAGTAATCTTCGGATATCTGTCAACAAAAAATTATTAACGTCAACTACTATGTTGAAAGAGGATAGAAGGTTAATGACTTTTAAGGAGTCCAATGACTCGGCAGTACCCCAACGACTAAATTCTCACCATTTTCTTTGTATGAGTTATCATCAATATCATCTCCATATTCTTTAGAGTTATCATCATCGTTATTCTCATCCTCGTTGGAGTTATCATTATCTTTGTAAAACTCGAAATCATTTAAAAAGTGAAATTACGAGGAGGCTATATCTTGTTCAATTTTATAGACTGCTCGTTCATCGTAATATAGTATAATAGGTGGAAGCTAATAATTCTTTTACAAAATTCAATAAGGAGAATATACGTGATTTAATTAGCAATTAATAACTAACAATTTAAAGAACCACAAAATTACTCATTAAACGGTGTAGACGATTGGAATTGATATACCTTTTGGTTAATAACACGAGATAAACTTCTTTCATTTCAGTAGAGTTGCTAGCAATGGGAACTTGTTGCTAAGTTTATGCAAGGCAATTGACCGTAATGGCATACAAACTGAACTAATTAACTGAATACAATAAGATATAACATCTAAGCTTTCAAATATAGATTTGGAAGTTATGGTGGAAGCCATACTCAATGGCGTATTATCGTGTGAAGAAACCCTAAAAACTACTAGATATATTTAATCTTCTTTTAATGTAGCTATTATGTTAAATTTGAGACTTCACTTTTCCCTATATATTGGAGAATTTGGTGTGATTCTACCATAATTATGGTATATTATTATTGTTGTATACAAATATAACAACAAAAGGATTTATATTCCTAATGGCCCTCTAATTCCCATTTTCTTAACGGTCCTAATTCTTTTTTGCTTAGAAAGATTCATAATAATGAATACTCTAGAATTATTATTCCCTAATATTTCATTTAATCTATAAGCCTCTCCGCTTTCGTTCATTATAACCATTTTACATGGAATTTTCTCCGTAAAAATACTCTTTGTATTTTCTTTTATGTTTGTCAAAAACCAATTAGGTTGACTAATGCATGATTCGAGTGGCAATGGCAATGGCAATGACAGAGACTTCTTGGAGTTCTGTAAAAGAATGTTGATGGTTTAGCAAGGAAGATCAGAGAGATAGAAAAGACTCCAAATGTTTAAACGACTACGAGTTCTTCTAGGGTTTTGATGGACATTGGTGGATCCAAAAAGAACATTAAAGATTCTGAGTGAAAAAACAAAAAGTCAAATAGGTGTGAATTCTTCTGGGGTTTTGAAGCCTCCCTAATTGCAAATAGTGTTGAGTGAGATTACGACGGTCGATGTTGTAGATAACTTATTGGGGGTGGGAGCAACAAGCTTCTTAAGAGATTGCGATAATGGAGGATTTGCTTGCTATTATGAAGGCTAGGGATCAAAATTCCTAGGTAGAATAGTTAGAGCATGAGATTGATACTTCAATAACCATGGAAAAACAAAGTAGTTTAGTTCGGGAATCCTTTGATATAACGATACTTAGAAATGGTTGTAGTAAATTGTCATTTTATTAGTCATCTATCAAAGAGGGTGAATATTAGGAAAACTAAGATTAAGATATAAAGTCTGAGAAAGAGTATTGGAGTTCAGCTATTGTTTGTTATGTATATATTCGTGTGAATTTGCCATTTTCAATACTCAATAGTTTTTTCAGAAGGATTTTAGGATATGGGGCAGAGAAGGTTCTGGTCATGAAATTTAGTTTACTTATGGTTCAGTTCACTTCAATTGCAGCTAAAGATGAGGTTTAAGATGTGGGACCAACAAGTTTCTTAAAAGAATGAGAAAATGGAGGATTTGCTTGCTATTATGAAGGCTAGGGCACAAAATTCCCAGGTAGAATAATTAGAGCATGAGACCGATAGTTCAATAACCATGGAAAAACAACGTAGTTTAGTTTGGGAATCCTTAGATATAACAATACTTAGAAATGGTGGTAGTAAATTGTCATTTTATTAGTCATCTATCAAAGAGGGTGAATATTAGGAAAATTAAGATTAAGATATAGTCTGAGAAAGAGTATTGGAGTTCGGCCATTGTTTGTTATGTATATATTGGCGAGAATTTTCCATTTTCAATACTCAATAGTTTTTTCAAAAGGACTTTAGGATATGGGGTAAAGAAGGTTCTGATTATGAATTTTAGTGTACTTATGGCTCAGTTAACAGGTTATGGGCTCAATTTAAAAGGGTAACTGACAATAGCAAATGGTTAATGAAATTATTCAGTAGCATTCATAACTGAATCATAGAAATATAAAAGGAAAGCAACTATACAAGGAATTGCAAACTATTAAAAGAATGAGTGCTTCAAAAAGTACAGGTAATTCCTTTTAAAATAATAGGATGATAGACAAATTTAAAGTTGGTAGAGGTATGAGAATTGATATTCATGGATAGTATAACCCGTTAGAACTAAGAACATTAAAAGAGTTAATGGTCCTTGTAAAAAAAAGAAGTCAAAGATTTTTATAAAAACATAAAACATGTATTTTTGTTATTGTTAGAAATAAATTTAAAATACAAAATTATATGAATATCTATAATAATATTTATGTCGATTATGGAAGTTATTTGAACTTGGATGACTATATTTATGGGTGAATTTAAGTATTGTAGAAGCATAATTTATTTGAGATCAAAATTATTGCTAGTAATGCCCAGTGGTCTAAAAACTATATTTAGGGGGAAAAGCACGCTTCGAGCCAGCCCTAATAGAATTCCTTACCAGTCAAGTCAGCTAGGTCAATTGAAGTTTGAGTTCATTTGAAAGCGAGTTCACCTCTTTGATTTCTGAAATGGTTTCTATTTGCTTCGTCTTTATTCAGTTGAACTGACTTAATAGGTCGTTTCTCTCATCCCACAAGATGTTCTTGCTTAAAAATCATAAAGATCGTTTTTTTTACTTTCATCGACAAACTTTTGTTATGCTTATACCAATGCAAGACTAATTCTGTCATCATCTATTAGGGCAAACCTCTTTATATTAGCACATTTTGTAACAAATATCCTTTCTGATCCGATTCTATACCATTAGGCAACAACCACAGCTTATCAATCTCGTTCAAGTACATAGTGGCAATTCCTCTTTGATTTTGGCCTTTTGATCTTTGATTCGAGAGAAAACTGGCCAAGACTAATAGACAAGTAGGTCAAGAACACGAAGTCAGAACTAGCAAGTCTTTTATCCTATATAAATAAGGAAACTCACCAAACAGATCAATGACTCCAGCTCCAAGCCGAAGGGACCTGTATATATATACCCATATATATAAGAAAAAGAAGTTAAAAAGGGGGAGAGGAATGAAAAATACTTAATTGGATTCCAATTTAGTAAGTTTCTTATTAAATACTTAGAATTTCTGTAATCTCCTAAAAAGTGATATGGTTAATTAATAAGATTACTTATCTTATGAGTAGTTGGCAAGTAAACATTTACCTTACATGGGGAGAAGTCAGTTAATTAACTATGTCTTGCTTTCTTTATATTAGGCATCAATTTTTATGTTACCTCAAAGCATTATTAAGAGAATTGAATAGAAGTGTAGAGAATTCTTATAGGTAGTAAGAGGAAAGTAAAGGTGTTTGTTTAGTAGGATAGAACAAACTGTGTTATATATTCGAGAAAGAATGGTGGTTTAAATTTTAAAAATTGTACAAATTGGAACCCAAAAACCTTGAAAAATATATTTGGTGTATAGTATAAAAAAAATACGAGTTGAATGTTAGGAGGATTAATGGAATTCATTTAAAGGGCTTAGATTATTTACATTGAAAGGGATTGAACAAAGTGAAGGCAAAAGCGATAGTAGGTTTTTGTAATTGACAGGGGGTCTTGATTACTAATGGCATATATACTATACAGAGGGATGATGGACAACAATAACAACAACAACTTTCTAATAGGAATCCTGACATGTAAAGTTTGGAGACATTTAGAAGCACGTATTCTTACTCCTAATTAATAAAGAAATTGTTTTCGATAAACTTACATAAAAAAAATTAAAGTGATTGAAAGATATCAATAAACAAATAACTGCATCAATGGATAAATTAATAAAGATAAAGATAAAAGTAAGTAAATAAATAAACAAACAAACAAGAAAGAAAACAACTAAGTATAAAGAAAAGAGAATAAATGAAATAGATAAATAAATAAAAAGGAACTCATGCTTCAAACAAAAATGATTAAGCTAATTAAAAGATACAAAAATTAAAGGAGAAAGTTCGAAAGGTTTATAAAAAGAGAAGGACCTTTATATGGAGATCCTCTACCCGTACTTTAGTTCACTAAAATTTTCTATTGAGGCTCAAGTCTTTGGTAAGCTTTAGTAGGGCTATATCATTCTTGATCATCTTCCTCAATTTTTTCTTGTATCTTCCTCTTCTTGTTTTTACGTTATTTAAGTACAATTTTCTTGTAGTATTAAAATATCTCCTCTTAACATGTCCGAACCACCTAAAATTTATCTACCTCATTTTACTATCAATGTTAGTCACCCTCAACTTGTCTCTTACCACTTCATTCTTAATCTTATCTCTTCTTATATGCACATCCAACAGAGAATCCTTATCTCTTCATCCTTTAACTTACGATTATGCACTTGTTTAATAAGTCAACACTATGCTCTATAGAGCATGGTCAACTTAATTGTAGAACAGTAAAATTTACCTTTTAAAATTTCTGAGACATTCCTCCATTTTAGTCGCTTGAATTTGAAACGATAAACTATTTCGTCATGTATCTTATCATTGCTTTGGATGATGGATCCAAAGAACTTTGGATCAGTTGACTTCAGGTATGTAAGAGTGATTAGGAAAAATTGTAATGTTTTGAGACATTCTTTAATTTTATGACTTTTATTGTTAGATAGATTACATACAAAGAATATAATATTACATTTTAATATTGTGGTCGATGATATGCTTTTTTTGTTTGTGTAATGTAGATATAGAAGATAGATATCATTTATTTTTTTCAGTATGTTTAGTCCAAAAGGTTGTTGGAATTGGTAAGTCTTTGGCCCAGTACTGATAATTAGTCTTGCACTGTGCACGATTGGAAAGATTGGCTGTGTTTTGCATTTAGATGTAGGAAAGTTAAGACAGAGTACTGGATAGGCAGTCTTTGTAGCCTTTATTTATCATATCTAATGGGAAAGGAATTGCAAATAGTTTCATGAAGGTGGAACAATTTTTTTGTTTACTAAAAAGAGAGTTAGCGATTAGAATTTCACATTGTTGCCCTCACCTGTCCACTAAAATTGATTACCTGTTACTTAATAAAATTAAAGATGAATCGTAATATTTATTTTCTTATTGTGATTTTTTTTTTTAGTTTTGAGACTTGATATGAATTAGGATGAACCATTCCTAATTGGTGGCATACTTTTTTCATTATTTATTTTTTAATCTTTATATTGAACTATTTTGTTTGGCAGTAATGAAGGATTTGCCTTTTAGCAAAAATAATTTGGTAATTTATAAAAAGTATTTTAATTTCATCATAATCCTATATAATTTACTTTTATTTCAAATTTTTTATATAAATTTAGGTTATCATACTTTTGTGGAAAAGAAACATAAAATATGGTTTAATACCTTCTAAATAATTATTAATAGAATTTTAATGTAAGGGTGAATGAGTTATTTTTAGCTCTTTGCTTTTTCATTGCACTAAAATACAGCTTTTGAAGGAAAATATTTTAATGAGTAAAAACCGTTTCAGAGCACCTAAAACATTTTTCCATGAATTAGATTATTATGTAAAACATAAATAGTAATTTTAATGTATCAAAACACATTCCGATCTATAGATATGATATATCAATCTATTAAAACATATTTTGTTTTGTGGTTAGCCATCAAGCAGAAGTTGCAGAATATGAATAAGGTTAAAGAGATTCTCTTTAACTTCCAGAGATTGGAAGCTATGTAACTTGGATCAGGAGAGTCATAGCCACCTCCTTCTCAGGTGCAGCTTCTCCAGTTCGTTTTGGAGCAAGGCGCTAGAGTTGCACAAGCTTCAGCTGTTGTTTCAGGACTGGCCTCAGTTCACAGATTGGGCTAGCTGTGTCAGGTTCATTTTGTTGGGAAGTCTAGTTACTGTGGTTTCAACCACTTACTCTTTAATAAATTTATTTCTAAACATATATATAAGTTTTTAAAATAAAGAAATCATTTCTCAAAAAGAATTTTACTTTATTAATATTTTTAATTATTTTGTTTGTGACGTACAATCATTACTCCTTAATTAGGTTATTCCCTCTATTCTTGTAAGCAGCTCCACTTTCTTACATCATAACCATGTTACGTTGTATTTTCTCTGATGAACTCTTTATGTATTTTCTCCTATGCCTTGTCAGAAAGTAATCAACTTCAACTTGATCAATGCACAATTAGATATCAATATCATAAATAATTTGGTAATTTATATAAAAGTATCCTCATTTCATCATAATCCTCTACAACTTGCTTTTATTTCAATTTTTATATATAATTTTAGGATCTTTCTTTATTCTTTAAAGTTACATAATCATGGAATATTAGAAGGAAAATCAATTTACAGAATATCTGTGAAAAGTTATTGATAAGTTGTAATTTTTGTAATTTATATTTGTCGTTCTATAAATAACAAGAAAAAAAGTCTTAAAAATCCAAAAATATGCTCATCAAGGCCAAAATACTAGTAACTAAGGAAAAGCTTCAGCAAGATATACCAAAACCTATGAAGGCGTTGAAACAATATACAACGAATTTGCCCTGCAACGCATGTGAATCATGCTAACTGTTCAGCTTAGATCTACTAATCCTGTCCGCCAAAACTTGATTAATCAACCTAGAAATGAAAACACTTCAACGCAAAACAGATACTCTCTCTATTGATTTACAACGTCTTGGATGGTTGGCCCTTTTGCAAGAGGATGATCCCAGTTTTCTCTTCTTGTCATTTCTCGGAAGCATAGCATTCATTAGTTTCATGGACCTCGAAGTAAGTACCATGCTGTTGTTAAGGTATCTAGCGGCTTCTCTTTTCTCTCCACCCTTAAATGCATGCACTGGAGGTCTCTTCAAATGTGTGATATTCTTGGGTTTCAGATGATCCAATGGGATGCGATATCTGGGTCCTGAAAATTAAGCAGCTACTTGATTAGATTCATTTACCAGAAGTATATGAAAGATTTCAGTAGAATAAAAACATCACCTGCTAATCCCACTTCTGTATTTGGTTGATTCCGTCTGATTGGCGTTGTGGGGTGAAATTCATCATTTCTTTCGGTTTTGCGACTCCCCTCATTGCAGTGTTCTTCACGAGGAGAACGAGCCAATAATTTGTCCTTTTCAGAAATTCCATCACGGCAACCATTACTTCCACATGGAAAGGAAATATCAAGGATGGGATCATCAACTATAGATTCGTTCTCTCCCGTCTTCTGAGAAATCCCCACCATTTCATCCCTGGTTTCAATACTCCGAGCCTCAGCAAGCATCGTTTCACAAGCTAAGTTGGCAGAAATTTCGTCGGCAGCAACTAGAGTTGAACCCTCCATCCTACCATCATTATTTGTTCCACTAATATCTGAACTGCTGTCACCATCCAAACCATCAAGAACTGACTTAGGTGAAGTATTTGAGGCGCTAGGATTAAGGTAAAGCTTCTCCGAGCTCATCAAACTCGAAAACCAAGGTGTGCCCTCTTTAGCATAAAACAGGATATAAGCATCTTGAGATAGCACATATTCTTCTTGAAACTTGGTAACCTGCAAATTGCAGAAGATGTAATTAGACAAACATATATGTGTTACTTCATCGATTTTGAAAATTTTAAACTGCCTGGTAGAGCAGAAGAAAAAGGTAAACAAGAACAGTAATAGGACTCCTAAACACTAACAAGAATCCCTTGATGCCTGTTTGAATAAATGACATGTTTGGGGAAAATGTCATAAAACAAAAACAAATTGAAATGCGTTACTTCTGGAATAGAAATGAATTCCTGTCATAAATTATTTCTAGCCCTAAGACAATCATATAGGTAGTAGCATTTCAATCCTTCAATACAAAGAACAATAATCACTAGCCAAACAGAAGTTGAACCTAACAAAACTTACTGTTGAGTCGTCCAACTCATGCCATATGTCTTGGCATGACCGTATAAAGCAAAAGTAATGTCCAGAAGTAGGAGAAAATCCCCGGTGCACCACAACAGCATATAGATGATACTTCAAGTCTACCTATTGGAACAAGGATGAAAAGATATTTTTAGTTTGTAATTAGCAGATCCAGGTTGCAAGGCGTCATAAAGAATATGTATTTTGGGAGGCCAAACTAGCTGTTAACCTCACATAATCTTTTCTTAGGCAAACATCAAGTAGTTATCCATCACAATAATGATAAATTAAATCGACAACAGGACCTAGTTAGACTTTTGTATCCTCTATTACCATTACCAACCGAAGTGATTAAAAACATCTCTACTCAGTAATCAATGCACTCACATCATCATCTTCACAGCGGTTAGTGTATGGCTTCATGTTTAACTCCAATGGGAACTCCAAATGCTTGCCAATCTTCTCAATATGGAATCCATCAGTCTTGAATCTCTTCAATTGCAAAATAGCAACTGAAGGAACCTGATCCAGTTTAAGTTGTTTCAACTTTGGAGTTGCCTCCTTGCAGTTCTCACACATAAACTTTGATTCTGGATCTTCAATTTTTTCCACCTTGGTAAAAGATTCCAGAGCACCTTGAAGATTGTCCACATTTTCAATCTCCAAACTCAAATCAATCAGCGGCTCATATTTATCTGAAGAGTAACCACAGTTGCAGCAATGCAGCTAAAGTTCAAATGCCAAACGATGAGTAAAATTTATCAGTAAACACACAAGACTTTAAAAAAAATACAATGTAGGGGAAAATGTAAAACAGAATTGAAAAAGGATCATTTCACTTCGAAACCAGCTTGTAAGATGGTACACTCAGTAGATCCAAAATGGAAAGCTTTTTAACCAGTATACCTTACTTACAAGACGACCACCAAATAATTGCTGAACTATGTTATCTTCTTGGGAAGGTGAGCCTTCGTGAGTAGAATTCATATCCAGATAGCATCTCTCAAGTCTGTCTAATAAGCATTGTAGGAATTCATGTGCATCTTCCTGCTGGTATCGCTGAAAACTAGGTGAAATGTCTAATTATTCATAAGTCAAGAATGAACAACAGGGTATTTGCAATTCAAATCAAATGGAACGAAAACATTTTTTACACAACGAATAACAAGCAAGAAATGCACTCGAAGGTGTCACATATCAAAATGATAGATCAACCTGCAACACATATTTTGCCCTTCTTTTATATATAAAAGAGGATACAGTTCAAGTTGTCCACAAGTTTCCAAGGTGAGACAACTTTCCCAGAAGAAGCCAACGAATCTTCAATGAAATCACGAAGGACACAAATAATACAGAACTCTTCATTACCACCTGAAAACCACCCAAAAACAGCCAATGAGTCAAAAGCAAAGTCCAATTTTTGAAAAAACCAGATACAACTAACAAAAACAACAATCCACTAAAAATCCGGTTGATGTGTGGAAAAAAAAAACAGATACAACTGAATATTCAATTAAACTAAAGCATATATAGCATGCTCACAGGAAGCCGTGCGATTGCAGGAACGAAGAGCCTTGACCAGTGGCACAGTATGTGTAAAACATTGCAAGATTGCGTTTAGAAAGCATGTGTTACCAAGATTGAAAAGCCCAGCTCCCTGCAAAACCAAACCAAGGACAAGAGCTCAACATCACAGTGAGCAAATATATCTTGTTACTTGATAAACTTCAAATATCTCAAGAGGCATACCACCCCAGTAGGACCAGTTTCCCTCCAGTAATATGAAAAAGCTGGAGGCCTATCTAATATGTTCCGTCTGTCTTCTCTCGATGGCCATGACATCCGCGACTGGAGCCATTTGGACCCACTGTCGATGGGTTGAGCCAGATGAGAGGAACTATAATCAAGGTCAGTTACATCATTATATTCACAATCAAAGAAACGATCATTAGAATCATCAAAGATCCTCTCATCAGAAGCTTTAAAGCCTCTCAAATCGCACCAATTTGAAGTGCCTTCATCAGATTCTACTTGCCTTGTTGAGTAAAACTTATTATCACATAGCTTCTCCTTAGGAGCCGGCCCTGTTGGCACACGAAAGCAGTTCTTTTCATCTGATTCAATTGATGAAGATGGTGGGGAGGTGGTTCCATAAGATGACACAGAAACAACGGACTCATAATCTAGGGTTTCAACGAAACCTTCTTCGTCATCTTCTTCTTCTTTATCCCCTTTCTTTTCCCTTTTTCCCTCTTCCTTTTCTTCCAGTAAATTATCATAATCTGAAGATAGAAAAGACCCCCGTGCATTCTTCATTGAAGACGCTGGAGACCCAACAGGCTCAATCTTCGCAGAAATAGACGATTGGTTACAAGAACACGAAGCCCCACCTAGGGTTTCCACAGAGGTCATAAGCCCGTCTAGGGTTTTAGCGGAATCAGATGTAATAGCCGAAATTATTGAAGATTCCTTACCAATCGAATCAAAGCGCGAATTGTTTAACCTCCAAGACTAGCGAAGACTTCCCGCAATTCAAACCCTGCACTTATTGACCATAAACGACTCAGTTCAAGATGTGGCCGACCCATCAACAGCTTCACTACAACAACCCATTATTAGGGAAAATGGGAGACTGACTTCAAGTAAATGCCCAAACATGGAATTTCTCTAATTAAACACAAAAGAGAAAATTCTGCGAGCCGAATATGGTAAGAACTGACATAAAATTTAGAGGGAGCATAGGGATTTCAATGCAAAATAGGCAGGAATGAAAAGAAGATTTGGGTTAAGAAAATTAAAGGAAGGCTGAGAAAGATTTTACAAGATAAGCTCAAAACCGGTGTTTTTGAAAAGGGAGGGAAAAGTGAAGCGCCAGTTTCCGTTTTGGAAGTTTTCTGGAATCAAACGAGACAATGACAAAGCCACAGTCAAAAAGGGAAGAGAAATTGTTCTCGTCCACCGTAAAATTTTCTCAGGAAAAATAGTCTCCAAGAAACCAAACAAGTCTACAACAAATTGAATTTTCTTTGGGTTGTGATATCTAAAATTTTATGATTGAAAAAATAAATAAATATGGATTTTTACGTAAGAGTGTTTGTATGCGACACTAAATTTTTCAGTGCTTCCAGTAAAATATAATGTTGGTAGTTACCATTTCAATCTCTTCGAGATATTTTATATTTTTTTATTTTTTGTCAGGGTCTTAATTATAAGAAGGTATTTTTAAATCATTCATTCTCAAACTAATCTCTGCTCAAGCCAAATAAGTTTTATGGGAGCAAAGCTCTGGCCTCAAGTCTTAAACGACTACATACCTTAAAACGATTCAAACCCGCAATCTTACTTAAGCCAAAAGAATTCCTTATCAACTCACCTCAATTAGATAATTTCATATTTGAGTGTAAGATAAGATGGCATTTATTACAATACGTCAATGCCATAATTAATTATATTGTCCTTTTTAAGTATATAACCATTACCAATTAATATTATAAGATTCAAAATCGTGATTTATGTAATTCTATTTAATTAATAAATGCTATCAAATATTATTTAAGTATATAATAATAACAACAACAACAAATATAAATCATTTCTATAATATTGGATAAGATTGTTTTCGAAATAAAAAATAAAAAACATAATCTTAGGATATTAACCTAAGATTAATAAGAAAAGCACTTAATTACTTCATTCACAAGATTTAAATCTAATACCTTACTTAAAAGAGAACCAAACTTTTTAGTACTTTTAATAAAATAACTTTTCTTAAAATTGCTGTAATTATTAAAAGTAAAATTAAATTTGCAATTAAAATTTTAATCAATTCAACTGAAATTGGATAAATTCATAGAGAGAATATTTTAAAATTTTCTCTTAGTTTAATCATTAATTATTAATTTAAAAAACTCACTACTAAGCTTGCACTGGCCCATAAGGCAATAATACTTTGAACTTAACGTCATACCAAACTATTGGATCTTACTCTCTTCATTCATTGCAAGAAACCAGATATGTTTACAAATAGACCATTGTTGTGTGGGGGATACTAAATCATATGATTTTTAAAACAGCTGTCCTACAAAATAAAAAAGCACCTGTCCGTCATAAGCTTGGAAAAGTCTTAAATCTCTTCTCTTCCAAAAATATTCTATAATGGAAACATTTTACATTCCACTACACAAATATCATCCAGTAATGAGACAAGCTCAGATAATTGCAAACTGAAAACTCATCAGCATCACAGGATTCTGTCTTGAAGATCAGTTATCAAGGTGGACGCCAACGAACCAAGCTTCTTCCCAGTCTCTCCTGCAATATTCTTAAGCGAAGATATATCTTGTTGTGCCTGATATTGGAAGAACACAAGAAGATGCCACTGATCAGTAGATAGCACAAGCCAAGAACGAACAAGGGCATAGACATGTTTGAAATTCACATAGCATACCTGGAAGGAGATGCGATTGATGAGGTCACTTGCAGCAAGATCAACGGAAGATTGATTATTGCTATGACCAAACAGATCAGCACTAGATATAGATGATGATCCCTGGAAAGAAACATGGCAAGTAATAAACAATATATTTGATAATAAATGTTCGCTGTGAGCAAATTAGTATATATAAATGAGAATGAGCATGTTATTTATATCAATAAGTATTATGCAGAATTTACGAGTAAACGACTTTCTGAGGAATCAACCAAAACGTAAAATAAAAAACTAAGAACAAAAATATACATGTAGAAGACTGGCGCACAGAATTGGATTTCAAGAGCCTCAATTAGTCAAATCTTCCTTCGATTTCTTCTTCATTCTAACAGCTTCCAAACTAGTTCTTAGGAAACCACTTTTTCCTTTATCATATTCTTTTCAAATTCTTCTATTTAGTGAATGGGGGAACCTAAAAATTCTGACCTTCACTCCATCCAGAAAAGACGTGAGTTTGCCTAAAACTGTCAACTATATTATATTTAATGCTAGGCAGTGGTAGCAATTCAAGACGTAACAGGGACAAGAATATTAGAAACAAGTAGCTCTAGAAATGAAAGAATATATGGATGCAAATTCTCTAAACATGTAAATAAGAAACTTAGAACTAACTAATCCCAGATAAAAGCAGTGAGAGTACATACACTGAATTTCTGCAAAGAAATTTGGGTATCACTATCAGCTTTACTCTGGTCACCGAAAAATTGGGCAGATGAGATTGATTTTGCATTTGAGAATTTCTTCCTTGCTTCATCTGTTTCTGTAACCTGTAATAACATGATGTAAAACCACATAATATGCTTAGGATACTAAATTATGTAATTTTCAAAAATAGATTCCAATAATTTTGCACATCACAAATTTTAGCCTATAGCTAAAAGGAAAAGTAAAGCAGTATGCCATAGTTAAAAGTACAACAACCAGATACACTACACTGAAAATTAGTAACAACATAAAGTCAGACTACATAAGAAAATGGAACAGAAATATCACCTGTAAAAGAAAGGGTATCAAAGCATTAATAAGCGAAAAAGTACTCACTTTAAACTGCAAAACTTTCAGGCTAATTCAAGAGTTTTCTTTTTGATGTACATAATATACAAGATGAACGAGTACACGGACAGTTGATAAGAACCACATATGCCATGCCAAGCACGCACATGAATAGCAATATGGAGTATTGATAAGAATTTAACATCCTCCAAATGATTAAACAATAGGGATCAGTTAATCTCAGAGAGAAATGAGTAGATATGTGTATCTATTACCATCTGGTGCATCCTATTCACCAGGCTCCACAATCATAAGAAGAAAGCCCTCTTTTTTAGTTTAAGTTTAAATGGGAAAACCAATTTGGACCATATAGTTGTGAAAAATTTTGCAATAACATGGTTTTACTGTTTCTGTTTGTCTAACTAAAGATATTCTAGAAGCACATTATCTCCAATGTCAATGGTAAATCCTGATATAGTTTACCTCCCTCTTTAAATTTATAGAAAAATAAATTTTATTGTGATGTCTTGTAAAGAACGTACCTCAAACAGCATAGCATACGTATAAGGTAATGAAACATAAGTTTAAACCCCAGAAACTGCATATTAAATGAAGTATTATTTTTCCCACATGATGTTTATCATGTTTTGCAAGTGATCACACATGAAAAATTGTTACAAGATCAGTAATTCTAGTGCAAAACCCAATACAAAAACAGAGACCTGCCAGTTACCACTCAGCTTCAAAATGATGGTATCATCTATGCACAAGAAGGAACTAGCACCAAGCATGCAAATCAAGACTCCCACAGAAATTTTGAAATCAAGACTATATGAGGGAACTTCAACCAGTCCAAGCTTAATTTATTCCAGTGTTGACTACCACAGCTGCGTATGATTCTACAACTTAAAACTCCATAACATATAGGAATAGATTATTGATGTATAAATGCTTCTCCCAATTGCTAAGCACAGGTTCATAGAGTAGTCAAGATAATTATTTTCAAATTAAACAATCTTAAGTATGATATAATCTTTTTTATTTTTCTCATATGAATAAATTCATATAACAAACACTAAACTGAAAATTTATCCAAGATGCATGTGTTTAAGATTTGAATCACAAATATTTTGGTTGCCAAGTGCAAACATATCTCCATTTCATGTTAGCACCAATTTATTCATAATGCAGCTAAAATAAATTTAATGGAAAATATATGCCCCATAATCCTGCCAGATATCTGTTATTTATATGTCAGTTATGATTACCACTGTGCACAGTAACCTATATTAAGGCCACATAGACTGAAAATGTTTTCTGAAGTCATTCCTATACAATAAGGGTGGGCACATATCTTACTTGTACTTTTGAAGAATTAGAGCTTCCTTTCTTCTGGAAACCACTATCCATTCCAAATTCAGCAAAGAAGCTTGATGACTTTGGTGGAGCTACATGGCTAATTACTTGTGGACCACTAGAAATGAGCTCAGCAGATTGGATACTATCTACATACTCAAAGCGAGAAGTAATAGATGCACCAGCTTTTGTAGTGTTGCCACTAGAGGAAGGAGCCACAGGAGCTGGTTCTTCAGGCTTTTGATCATAAAGTTTTTCACTTGGCTGCAATCAATAAATTCATACAATCAGAAATGAGCCATATAACAACAAGAAAATTATGCATACCTCGAATATCCATAAAACTATATGCTCAAAAAGCTGAAAGAGATCTCTTACCTTTGTAGTGAGCTTTTTTGCACCAAGACCACCTGTTTTCCCAGTTTTCTTAGCACCAATAGGCTTCTTCACCGTAGTACTCATAACTGGATGATAAGTTTTAGGTGAAGGAGGATCGGAAGTTCCTTGCCTTGCTACTGAACTTTCTTTAGGATTATCATTGATCTTGACATTGGAAATTCCATTTGCTTCTTCAGCTGATTCAGAAGCAACAGGTGATGATGGCAACCCTGTATCTTCAGCCATGGCTTTGGAGACTTCTTTGGATAGTATTTGCCTATACAATTGAGCAGCCCTGGATGTATATTTGGCCTCAATTTTCCCCCCATCAGTCCAACCATGCTGCTTAAAGAAGACCTGCGCACGGTTGTTTCCCCCAAAGCTCATCATTCTTAGTTGCTCAGGAGACCATGAGTCTAGGTTTGTTGACCTACCAACAAACAAGTTAAATAATTACAGTTTCTCCCTTTACAGCTTTCTTACTGAAGTTCTGCTCCGGGATTACAGTGAAAGTAAAAGAGACATAAAAAGGCATTTGTACAAGTACTGCAAAACATAGGCTCCATTTTCAACCAAATTCAACATTTCCTTTTCCTATCCAGTGAATCTATTAAGACAAATTACTGTATCAACAAGGAAATAATACTATATATCCTCATAAATGGTACAAAAGGAATGCATGATTCCTGCATCCAGTCAACGGTACATGTTGATCAAAAAATGTTTTGAGGACCATCTGAAAGCATAAATCCCCAGAATGAAGCTAAACACAAAACAGATCTTTCCACCAATTGGGTAATAGACATTTCATATTGTGAACAGTTTAAGCACCGATGGTAAGACTCGATTAGTGAGCTAAAGCATCACATGCACAACTAGGAAAAATGAACAAGAGAAGATAACAAATGCCACCGAGAGAAAAATCGATAGAATGATGCACTTGTGTTTTTTTCCTAATGCCATTGTGGGATCATCAAAACTACAGCCAAATTTATAATTACAGCATCTGAGACCGTAGACGAGAATATTGTTTCACCATATGCACCTTCTATCTTACAGTAACAACTAACAAATGGTAATTTCTCCAGAAAACAAATCTAACATGTTCCTACGATTCCCCAAACAAATCGAACATGTTCCTACGATTCCCCACATCAAGACATTTCCAAATCCATCCCAACCCTAGCCCAGGTCCGATTACCTAACGATCTTTACGTTTGAATCTAACCACCAATTTTCCAAGGGACACTAACCTTATGACACAAACCAGGTTACTCCCAAATTTACACAATCTTCGATCAAAAATAGCCATTATAAACCAAACCCAAACGCTAGAAAACTTCAAACCAGAAAAGAAAAAGGAGAACAACTTTAATCACCTTACGAAACTGACGTGGACGCCAAGGCTACGATGAACAGCGGAGCAATCGATACACAGAAAGATCCCATAGGTAACAGAAGCCCAAGTAGGATTTTTCGCGCTACAATCAAAACACATCTGCAAAAAAAACAAAAACAAAAACCCAAGATCAATATCACAGATCTAATAACGGTAGGATCTGAACCAGATCGAGATGCAAAGAAGCAAAAAAGATTTTTGAAAAAAAAACCTTATTTTCTAATTTGGCCTTAAGCTTCCTAAACACAGCGTTCTTGTCGGTGAAATTCTCGGACGCCATGATGATTGAATAAACAGATACAAAATTTAGTTAATGAAGAGATGAGGCGTTTCAATCGAGACCCAAACACCTCCCCTCTCTTTGACCACAAACACGCAAGAAGAAGAACTAGAAGCACAGATGTATGTAATAAATGCGAAGCAGAAGAGGAAAACGAAAAAATCTATTTCTTTGTAAATTCAAATTTGCGTTATAATTGTCTGATAAGGGTTCAAACTCGTAGTGGTGGTAGAACTAGAGAGCGACTAAAACTCGTTGAGCTCGGGGACGAATTTCCGATAATGCCCTTAACCTCGGCCCTGTCTTTTGATCGCTCTTTCTGTCTTTGTCGTGCTCTTTTCGGAGGTTATAAAGCGATAATTGTGTGAAATGACAAAAATAGACGTGATGATTGATTTTTGGTGGGTGAGTTTGCTGCTGCGAGACGTTGAAGCTCAACCAACCGAGTCTCCACCCCTTTTCGCCTCACTTAATTAAATATCTCATTTTCACTTTATTACAATTAATTTAATAGCAATAAAAAACCCACTAATATTCCAATCGTGTATAATTAATTTAATACCAATTAGGTTTATTAAATTACAATCTTACCCTATAAAAATACATATATTATAAACGAGATAATAAATGCTTTTCAGCTTGTTCAGTTCAATTGTTCATACTTCATGGGCCTCTCAACTTCAAAAGTCTCGGGCAGACTTCTTCCTCTAAATCAGGACATTGGGTGGAAGAAGGAGAAGTTGGGCCTTTGGTGTGTTTTTCAAAACATTATTCATAGCTTCAATATAATATATTCCCTTTTTTGGATTCCTCTCTTCTTGATAACAGCATATCTTTTTAATTGTAATTACATTAGATAATCTTCACTTGTTTTTAGCTTTGCCAAAGCTGGTCGCCTCAGACCAGATTTCCTGCCATTAGTATTACCTGATCGTCCTCTTTGATTGGCTTCTTGCCATCCTTCATCCGAGGTTGTTTCCTCAACTTCTTCACTTGAAAATGTTGACCTGAATATAGTAACAGCATCGTTTTCTTCTTCTCCACCATAATGAACTGTGTCCACATTCACTTCCTCTATGTTACACTCTGCAAGTCACCATGATTCACCGCATCTTTCATTGTTGCTGCTTGATCACCTTGACTGGTTCTTTCGAGTCTCCATGACTAACTCTTTTGTTAACGAAGGTGGGTTGCCCGGGCAGGTCTTCATTAATAGGAGTCCAGTATAGGTTGTCGGACCGGATCGGCTAGCCGCGTCGCCTTGTGAACAGGCGAGGTAGGCTCAGGTCTTTTGGTTACAAACTTTAGTTTGTATATGATATGAGTGGTACACTAGGGACACGTCATCATGGTTGGCATGGTCTCAGATCGTGGAGCACGATTATGGAAGGAGGATGTGCCTACCAGTACTAGCATTGAACGAGTCCATTGAATCCATGATAAGTAGTGGTTGCATTATTTTAGGATTGTTGTTTTCCATTCCAATTGTAACGTGGGTAATCTACGATTTGCATTTGTTTTATTTCCAAGTTTGTAGCTAGTGAGGAGATCTCATTGTTAGGTTCTGCCTAAAAATTAGTCGGTAGACTGAAAATAAAGGGAGGACGAGTTTAACACAATTATCTTCTTCTGTATTTCTTCCTTCTGCAATTATTTCTATAACAAAATTCTCTTCATCAGTGATATCAGAGCTAGGTTGCGCAAATGAATACCCAAAACCAATCTAATGCCGAGTTTCGAAATGAGACTCAAGAAGTTCTAGGACGACACGAGTCCAATAGTCACCATCTCTATGCCACACTCGAAACCATCCTCACCAAATTACAGAACATAGAAACCACCATCAACCCTTCAAACACTACACAAGATGAAAATCTTTTTGCTCAAGGTAGCAGCAATGTCGTACCACCTCATCGAAATTCAAACCTCCAAAATTCACAAAACACCAACTCGACCACCCGCGATAGTCGACAGCACATGAAGCTCCAATTCCCCATGTTCGATGGTACTGACCCGCAAAGTTGGACGACAAGGTGAAACAATATTTCTCATTCAAGGAAATTCTACCTCAGGACCAAGTGCATCTCGCATCATTTCATTTAAAAGGGATAGCCCTATAGTAGCGTAGGTGGTTAACTAAGTTCCAAGGTCCAATAGCATAGGACGAGTTTGCCACAGCAAAGAGATTTGGCCCTACTGACTATGACGACCCCGGCGAAGCTCTAACCCGCTTGCGACAGACTACTACTATGGCAGAATATCAGGAATTTTTTGAGAGACTCTCTCACCAAATTGAAAACTTGCCTGAATCTTTTTTAGTTAGTTCCTTTATTGCAGGTCTCAAAGATGACATAAGGTTAAAGGCTAAACTACATAACCCTCGGACTCTGATAAAAGCCATCAGAGTAGCAAGGATAGTGGAAGAGAAACAGTCCCTACAAAAGAAAAACACCATAGTTGCCAAGCTTCCTTGGGCCAACAAAAGCATCTCAAACCTGAGCATATTAGGGTCCCATCCGAACTCCAAAGCTACCTCTGGCAGTGGAACAACCCCAACCTTTCGTCGCATTTCTGGTCAAGAGACAAAAGATTGAAGGGAAAAAGGCCTCTGTTATTACTGTGACGAGAAATACACTTTCAATCACCAATGCACCAGACCTTAATTATTTGTCATAGAAGATGTGCTAACGGAGGATTGTTTAGAAGATGGCTCCGTAACAAAAGAACCAATTCCAAATGTGTCCTTATATGCCAGTGAAGGAACCAATCACCCACAAACAATTCGACTGCCAGGGAAGATAAAAGGGAAGGACGTGACAATCCTAGTCGATAGTGATAGTACCCACAATTTTGTGGATCAAAATATGGTGAAGCAATGTGGAATGACAAACAAAGGGGGAGCAACTTCGAGTCATAGTCGCAAACAAAGAACAGGTGACGTGCCAAGGAATTTGTAAGACAGTAAGTCTTTCCATCCAAAACTATCAAACTACAGCAGATTTCTTCGTCCTTCCAGTGGCCGCATGTCTAGTGGTATTGGGTGTTCAATGGATGGCAACTCTAGGTCCAATCTAGACAGACTACAACAACCTTACCATGGTGATTCAAGACAAGGGACAATCGGTGGTATTTCAGGGATTGAACTCAAGTAAGTGTGAACCTCTCTCTGCAAAAGAATGTAACTTAAAACGTGGGTTCAATTTTTTTCTCCAGGTTGTCGTACCTGACCAAGTTTTCCCAACTACATCAAATACCGAGATACAATAACTCCTCAATACTTATCAGCAACTGTTTGCAAAACCTAAACACCTACCACCGAAGAGAGTGCACGACCACCATATTCCTTTGCAACCAGGTAGTAGACCCGTTTCTGTTCGACCATGTCGCTACCCGTTCTACCAAAAGACAGAAATAGAGAAGATGGTCCAAGAGCTCCTAATGTTAGGATTGAGCAGACCTTCTCGAAGTCCTTTTTCCTCACCAGTCCTATTGGTAAAAAAATCGGATGGAAGTTGGCGATTTTGTGTCGACTATAGAATACTCAACGAGATAACCATCGCAGACAAGTTTCCTGTCCCTGTTATCGATGAGCTACTCGACGAACTCTATGGCTCAAAATATTATTCAAAACTGAATCTCAGGTTAGCATATCATCAGATACGAATGCAAGATGGAGATATCCACAAAACGACATTTCGATCTGATGAGGGTCACTACGAGTTCATAGTTATGCCGTTTGGGCTTACAAACACCCCATCAACATTTCAAGCCTTAAGGAATGAAATCTTCCGCCCTTATCTAAGAAAATTCATTCTTGTATTTTTTTACGGGTGTATAGCAGGAATTGGTATGAGCACTTGGATCACTTGACAACAATACTTCAAATGCTACAAAAACATCAACTGTATGCCAAGCTCAACAAATGCCACTTTGGGGTAACTAAAGTCAACTATTTGGGTCACGTCATATCTAATCAAAAGGTCGAGGTTGATCAACAAAAAATCAAATCAATGCAAGAATGGCCAGCACCGACCACCCACAAAGGTGTCCATGAATTCTTGGGTCTTACGAGTTACTATCGTAAGTTCATCCGAAATTTTGGAGGTATTGCCACCCCACTTACTCAATTATTAACCAAAACTGGTTTTACTTAGAACTTTGATACAGCGCAAGCTTTTGAAAAACTCAAGATGGCATTATCAACACCTCCCATTTTGGCTCTCCCTGATTTCACTAAAGAGTTTGCTGTAGAAAGTGACACATGTGGAAACGGCATCAAAGCAATTTTGTCCCAACATAAATGCCCCATTGCGTATTTTAGTCAAGCCTTAAAAGGGACAACTCTACACTTTTCTACCTACAGGAAAGAGATGCTTGCTATTGTACAGGCGGTAAGAAAATAGCGTTCATACCTGTTGGGACATCCTTTTATAGTCCAAACTGAACAGAGAAGCCTCAAGTTTCTATTAGAACAAAGAATCACTACCCCTGCCCAAGCGAGATGGCTTCCCAAGCTTCTTGGGTATGACTACCGAATTGAATATCGCAAAGGGAGAGAAAATCAAGGAGCTGATGCGTTATCTAGAAGAGGCGAATGCGGCATGACAGTAATTTCCTTACCAATAGCGGCATGGTGGACTCAGTTGCAAGGAGAAGTCAAGAATGATCCTTTTTATTCAACAGTAGCACAAAGAATCATACAAGGGCGTGAATTACAATTGAGGGATGGGGTTTATTTCTTATAGGATAAAGTCTACTTGAGTCCCAACAACTCCTTAATTCCTTCTCTGTTAGTTGAGTACCACTCTACTTCAACCAGGGGCCACTTTGGGTATCAACAAACCTTGTCCAGAATTAGACAAAACTGTGCTTGGCCAGTATTACATAAGTCAGTCAAACGGTTCCTACAGGAATGTACAATCTGCCAAAAGAACAAATATGAGACTATGAAAACCCCAGGATTACTCCAGCCACTGCCAATTCCAACCCACATATGGTCTGAAATTTCTGCTGATTTCATCGAAGGACTTCCATCTTCAAAAGGGCATACGGTAATACTAGTGGTAGTTGACAGGTTATCTAAATACTGTCACTTTATTCCCATGAAACACCCATTTAATTCTGTTGGGGTTGCTAATGTGTTCGTTCAAGAGATTGTTCGCTTACATGGAATTCCGGAAGCTATCATTAGTGATAGGGACAAAATATTTACTAGTGCCTTCTGGGATCAGTTATTCAAGTTGCAGGGAACTGAACTCAACAAGAGTTCTAGTTACCATCCACAGACAGACCGAAGTTATTAATCGCATTCTAGAGCAATACTTAAGGTGCGTCACGAGTGAACAACCAAAAAAATGGGTGGACTGGTTTCCATGGGTTGAGCTTAGTTTCAACACAAGTCTACATTCGGCCACCAAATTCACACCCTTCGAGATCATCTATGGCAGACCTCCCCCCACCATCATTCCATATATACCAGGCACAACCAAAGTAGTGGCAGTGGATGAATTTCTAAAGCAAAGGGAGGGGGTTTTGTGAGACCTGAAACGCAATATGGGACTGTCCCAAGCGCGCATGAAGACTCAAGCAGACAAGAGGAGAAGAGAGGTACAATTTTCGGTTGGAGATTTTGTGTATCTCAAACTCCAACCTTACAGGCAAAGCTCGGTAGGATTTCGAAGTTCTTTAAAGCTATCGGCCCAGTTCTATGGACCGTATGAGATTTTGGAAAAGATTAGCCCTGTCGTGTACCAATTACGTTTGCCACTTGGTGCCCAAATACACGACGTTTTTCACATCAGTCTCCTCCGCAAATATCTTGTTACACGGCCTGCGCCTCTGCCAAATCTTCCTACCTTTGTTAAGGACTCCTCATCTCTTCCTACCCTGACCAAAATTTTGAACAAAAGGGTCAATACAGGCCATTTACCGAAGTTCTAGTCTGCTGGGAAGGTACTTCCAAGTCCGATGCCACATGGGAAAATTTACGTTGTCTGTCTCGCACATATCCAAAGTTTGTCCTTAAGGACAAGGACAATTCGAGAGGGGTGGATTGATATGAGTGGTACACTAGGGACACGTCTTCAGTGGATCATGGTTGGCATGGTTTGAGATCGTGGAGCATGATTATGGAAGGAGGATGTGTATACCAGTACTAGCTTTGAACGAGTCCATTGAATCCATGATAAGTAGTGGTTGCATTATTTTAGGATTGTTGTTTTCCATTCCAGTTGTAACGTGGGTAATCCACGATTGGCATTGTTGTTTTCCATTCCAGTTATAACGTGGGTAATTCACGATTGACATTTGTTTTCTTTCCAAGTTTGTAGCAAGTGAGGAGATCTCACTGATAAGTTCTACCCATAAATTAGTCGATAGACTGGAAATAAAGGAAGGACAAGTTTAACACAATTATCTTCTTCTGTATTTCTTCCTTCTGCTATTATTTCTAGAACAAAATTCTCTTCATCAGTATACCTTCGGCTAATGGGGTGGTTGAGTTGGGTTTGATGGAAATAATTAATCAAAGCTCCGATGAGCAAAGTGAAGGTCTTAAGTTTGGTTTATTCTTCCCAAACTAAAATTTTAAGAAGTCTCTGCGACAAAGCATTTTACTATAATGAATTTCTTGATATTTAGTTGACAAGAATTTAAAAAGAGTGGGTAACGTCTAGTCTAGTTAGAATGGACACAAACCAACCTAGAAATTGCATTACTTGAAAAATAAGCGTTATCTCTAACAGACATAATGTCCTCTCAATACCAATTAGGTTTATTAAATTACAATCTTACCCTGTAAATATACATATATTATAAACGAGATAGTAAATGGTCCGGGAGACTAACTGAAAAGGACATTGTTAGTTGATAAGTGAAAAGGACATTGCCCCCAGCTGATATAAGCAGCTTCACGTGTGAATGTAAACTGGTTGAGACATCCTCTTCTTATTCTTTGATGCAGGCTGAAGAGATGTCCGATATAATCATATCAAGAATAAAAAAGTTGGGCCATGGTGTGTAAAGCTAATACTTGGGTCACTGAATTTGGGCTGCCATACCTATCCTACTTGATTTAGGGTTCTTAATAATAATGATAAACCCATGGATTGCTCTTTAAAGAGTTTTTAAAATAAAAAACTTTAGTAACTTTTTATTTTTTGTACATAATTTTCATTTAAAGTTTGAAGAAAAAAATTGTTACCGGATCATTTGTCTTAATTTTTTCTAGACACTTAAAATAGTAATTAAAATGTTTAAGATATTAACTAAAATATTCGGTAAGGATAGCAATGAAACTGACTTTGTTAAATTTTTAAAATAATTTTTTTAAAATTAAATGTACAAAACAATTGAATTGAGATCAAACTTGGATTATCTAAGTTTAGACTTTTTCAGTCAAACTCTTCCAAATAAAACAATATGTTTAAAAAAATTGAACATTATATCAGTCTAAGTCTGAACCTGTTTTATAAGCTGGTTCATTGAAAATATCTTAATCTTCACCCATCGGATGAATCATTGCTATTTCTAATACTGGGGCTAAGATTCACTTATGCTTAAACATTCATATGAAATTGTTGAAAATATCTATTATCTTCTTATCCATTTTGTAATTAAAAAATAAATAACAAAGCTCCAATATAATATGGTCCCTTTTTTGGATTCTTCTCTTCTCTCTTTCATTTTCTTTTCTTTAATTTTGTTAAAGATATTTGACAAGTCACATTGATTCCCAATCATCATTGTAATAGTTTAATGCAACAAAAACAAAAGAGAAAGCAATGTCTACCAACAAATAATGCATCATAATTAGATGATAAGTTTTAAAAAATGGAACCCCAACTTTGTACATGATCAATAAACTTCAACATCAAGAGAATATAATATGGGACCGACGCAAAAGTTCCAAAGTTTGCTTACACGATTCGCATGCCCAAATGTTGTTTAAAATGATCCGCACCCACTATACTTTATCAAGTTTATAGAGCATGTTTTCCCCGTGAAAGATACTTAATTTGGCCTAACCTGGCAACCACTAGTGGTGCTATAGAATACAAGCCATGGCCTTGCCTTTAAAGATATGAAAAGAGGGGACGGATTGCTTGAAATGACGTGACCTTTGGCACATTATAACTATTTAATGATTTATTTGATATATATTCAAAAATAATAATTATAATTCTACCATTTTTACAAATTCTAATATAAGAAACTATAACATGATTATTGGTAAAGTGTTTCACCAAGTCTTTAACAGGTTCAAATCTTATTCATTACATTCAATTCAATAGGTTCAAATCTTATCAAAGACGGTGACGGAAAAGTAACTATTCTCATTTTTATATGCCTACTAGGCTACTACGAAGGTTTATATTCTTTTTCTCAATTATCCTGTTTTATTCTTGTTTCGTCGTAAAATGATACTGTATATCATTTTTAGGTAAAAATAGGATTGAATCAGAATAAGTGTCTCTTTGAATGAACTTTTAGAAGATTAATAGGATTGAATCAGAATAAGTGTCTCTTTGGATGAACTTTTGGAAGATTAATAAATACCTTTCTCTACCATAAAAGCCTGTTTTAAGAAAAATGAGTGTTTGACTTTGAAATTAAAAAGCATTTCTTTAATATATATGACTTTTTTGGTAGCTAAAATACAACTTTTTAAGAAACTCAAATTTAGAGATTCTCATAACATTATTTTTTGGTAGATTTTTTAGATCAATTAATAAGTCTTTTTTTAGTCTCTTTTACTCTGATGTTTTACACATAATTTTTACGATATTCACAAACTCATCTTTTCGTTTATTAGGTATTTAACAATTTACTCAACTTGGATATTTATTTTGAGATTTATATAATATTATTTAGTTTTTTATATGTTTTAATATTTATTTTCAATATTAGTTTACTTATGTTATAATCTATATAAAAAGTTTGGCTAGATATATTTTCATTTATGTTTTATATGATTTAAAATTATATAATATTTAATATATTGTGCTTTGCATATTGTTTAATATACTTTAAATAATTTTTATTACAAAATAAAATATAGTAAAAATTATTATTTTTTTATTTTTATGTTGCCAAACAGTCTAATATACGAAGCTTTTTTAAACTCTTTTTTAAATAACAGTCAACTAGCTTCTAAGAAAATTTATTCTAAAAAATGTTTTATAGAAAAAAGCTATACTATTAAAAGCTTTATTAATATAAGCTCAATCAAACAGAGGGTAATTAAGACAGAATCTAAAGCTCTACTACGAAGTCATTACTTTTTGAGTTATTTTTTATCTAGTTATGCTATAATTGTTCTTTTTCTTTGTAATTATCTAAGTAACTCCTTAAGTTGAGTAAAAAACGAAGACAATTTCAGTAAATTTGCATTGCGGTGAAATCCATTTTTATATAAGTAAACAAGTGTAAGATTTTCTTATAAAAGCGTTGAAATGATGTAGGGAATTGACACGTCCCCAGTTCGGACCAACCAAACTCTACTTCCTTGGCATTTGCATAAACGTTTCCTACAAACGCTGTCTCCCTCTCTACAGATAATCCACGTTTAAATTACACGGAACTAGTCAGGCATGCGACAAATGAGGAGCATTTCTTGTTTCTTTGCCAAAGAATGTTTGTTGGGAACTACTCAAAGTTGTTTCCTTCCTTATGAACTAAAGAACTTCTAAATAGGAACTCCTCGACAAATCTGCGGCAAGTTGTCATCGGACATATAACATATAGCTGACCCAAAAACTTAACAAAAATCTACATTTGCAATACATATATCTGAATAATATGCAATGAAACAAGATTTTGCGAATTCTTTTCCTTTTTGTGTGTTAGGTACTTAGGTAGAGAGGAAATTCTTTTTAATAATTATACAAAATGAACATTATGCCTAGGGAGTAGGGATGGCATGAGAAATTATTCATATCAACTCACTATTTACAACCACATATTATTTTGTTTTTTTGTTACATCAGACAAACTAGCTAAAAGATTTAACGACAAAACGCTACACCTTGCGCATTAGCGTGCAAGTAATGAAGGAGACCAGTCGGGGGTGTACGCCAAACTCTCTCAAAAGAGGTGCAACCCAAACTTAGACGAGCCAAAAAATTCGCACACTAATTACCTTTGCGAAAAATATGAGCAATGTTATAGGAGGGAGCCCTTGCCAGATAAGAGCGAATATCTTGAATGAGATGAGCCAGTGGATGAAAGAAGAGGACACCATCAGGAAGGGTGAGACAGCGCAATGCTTTCTGAGAGTCGGACTCGATCTGAAGGCCGGCCCAGGAGTAATTACTAGCAAATGCGAGCCCATATCGTAGAGCCAGGAGTTCTGCAATCATGATGATAGTAATCTCAACCTCACAGGAGAAGCCCGCTATCCAAATACCTGTGCTATCCTAAAGCAAGCCACCGATCCCGATTTGGCCTAAGGGGCCACGAACGCTCCCATCGACATTGAGTTTGAGCCACCTAGCCGGAGAAGGAAGCCGGGTAATCAAGAGCGAAGGCTGAGGTACTCCGGGCTGGTCAGCGGCGAAGGCTGCATGATAGTAGCTATAATAATCAACCTGGATTGACCACTGAGACAGGATCACTTACCTCTTACGAACACATCATTTGATGCATGATCCGTCAAGAAATAATTATTCGACTCATGCAAAGGATGAGCCAAGTCTCATTAATTTCTTTAAACGCCACTTATTGAAAATTGATAGCCTTGTCGTCCTCTTGTTAAATCATAGTCTCAGGCATAGGTTAGCTGCATATGGTCGATAGTTATTTTTGGAGAAAACAAATTGGTGGTTTATGTGTTCCCCATTAAATGGACCTTTTGGATAAGTTAATTTTACCAATTACGAGTCATTTCTTGATTTATTGACGATGGATTTAATTGCTAGGTGTCTAGGGAGAGGTGGTATGCTATCCCTTTTGTGGGACACAAAACTTATCGTTATGGGCTTGAGAGTGAAAGAAGCACCAATGAATAGAAAACTTTCGTTTTTAGAAGTTAATAGAATTGACGTTTTGTAGGATATTTTATGTCCACTAATTAGGGGTATGATTGTTTATTATTATACCTTTCTAAATTTTATATTTTTTTATTTGAATTGATAAAGCGCATTTTAAAATAAATATTCTTATATTGATTTTCTATTGTTTTCAACGTGTTGAACCTGAGCAAAAGGTCATTTCATTTGAAAACTACCGCCTGTATAAACTTGTCATGCAGAAAGTTCAAAAACATGTACGTGGTCCAACAATGGTCAGTTCAGAGTAAAACCGTCAACCTTTGCCGCACGCGGGAACATAGAACAGTGAACTTTTTTTTCACAAGAAAGGGAAAGGAAATGAAATCACGAACAGAAGGAAACTAAACATTAATCAGCCCACCACGGCTTGAAATCTCGGGTTTGTAATTACGATATCATAATTAAGTCTAGTGCTGAGACGCTAAGACCTGCCCCCGAGCCTCAATTGCCGAACCTCGAAGGAAGTAAAAGGAAAGGGACTAAGGAAGTTTCCGACCTTCAAGACTCGGGGTCGGAGACGTAAAGAAAAAAGGATACTAACAAAGAGTCGAAGGATCCGCACGTGTTTAAGCTTGTGCCTCGTACGTGTTAGTAAAACGTTAATCATGTGGGCATGTATTCCTTACTCGGTATATAGCATACAGAATGGACTGAGATATAGAGTACACAGATAAATATCCAAACGTGGAGGCGATGCGGTTCCAATTGGACGGCGGATTGATGATTGGAAGTCACGTGACGAAAAAATGACAATAGAAAATAGGCTCTTGGCTCTTCAGTCTTGCCGCAAAATTGGAAGGCTGCCTTGAAAGTCACTAGATTGCAGATGACAATTCCACAAGGTTGTCAAGGCGGCTCTTTAATAGTTGTGTGATAATTAAAAAAAAAGTTTAATACGTTTGTCTAAATATATAATTAACAAGTGTCTTTTCCCCGTGTGTGAATTAATAAATAATATATAGATTATTAAATTTGTAGTTTAGTTTCTTAAATATAAATTTAAAATATTAAACATTCTAATGCCTTTTTTAGCTTCAGTCAAAACCGGAAAGACATGAGGATTGAAAACGCGTTGTAAAAGTTACGGGAATGAGCACATAAGATAATGTGAAGCACGTGGTGGTGGTCTGCAGCCCACGTTTTGGGAAGATTAATAATAAAAAAGAAAAAATGGTGGGGTCGGAGAAAGATAGGAGGTGACTGGCGCCTGGGCAGGAGGTGAGGACGAAGATAGCAAAGTCATGATTGGATTCTTGGACTTTGGACCATTCCTTCCCACTTGTTCACGTTTATCTCCTGCTCACCAGACCTTAATTGTTTTCACATTCTATTCAACCTGCACATCTTAAAGTTCAACACCTTCGTACCAACCAATTCTTAATCACAAACAAGCCTTGGGGTAGGGTAGGGTAGGGTAGTTTAGTCAGTAAAATTTGTCAGCCATGTGTTAAGTATTTTAAAAATGGCGTGTTGAGAATACTTTATCGAGGGCCAGGGATTCAATATCTCGTGACAAGCCAGTGCTTGCTATCTTGTCCATTTTCATCATTGGTCTCTCTTGTAGTCTCTATACGTGTTCTTACCACCGATTACCCTATGCTAATTACTGGCTTAGAGTCTGAGCTCTGAGGCTGGAGGCTGAAGTCCGAAGTCGCACGTATCAATACATTAAGGGGTGCTTGTTGTATAGGTACGAGAAATAAAGAACGAGAATGGAACGAAGATGAATGCTTAGTAGGGAAGTATGATTGAAGGGATATAAATTTGATTACCCATTTTAGAATATTACTCCATTCCTCTCATAATTGAAAGGAATGAGATTCATACCCTATTTTAATTAATTAATTAAGATAAAAGATAATTAATTAAAATAATTACAAAATATAATTAATTAAATTAAATAATTAATCAATATAAAATCTAATTAATTAATTA
>JANVCL010000001.1:21492166-21504784 GCA_026546855.1 Erythroxylum incrassatum
GAGGAGAGAAAGAGAAGAGGGGAGTCGGGGCGAGAGGAGAGGAGGGGAGGGAGGACGACGATTTAATTTAATTTTGACGACGGAATTAATCCGTCGGTATTATTAAAAAATTGTCGTTGAATGTCGGCACCTAACCTAATTTCCAGACGACTTTTTACAATATACCGACAGATATTTTTCCGTCGGTGAACCATTTCTCCACGACCCGTTTGCCGACCAAACTTTTGATTCCGTCCTTATTTACAGACGGAATTATATTCATCGGCATATTTCTGTCGCTATAATTAACCGCGAAAGTTTTCCACCAACTTTCGCAACGGCTTTTTTAACCGTTGCAATTTTTATGTCTTTCATCGACGGATTAGGTCATCCCGTCACAATGTCCATGCGATTAATGGTCCGTCGGTAAAATACCGTCGCTAATTAACATTTTTCTTGTAGTGCTAGTAAGTAGATATCCGAAGCTGTACCTATGCAAACGGTCACTCTCTCGAACAACCCATGCCAGAGTGGCATTTTAGGAATACTGTTTCAAACTCCATTTAAGTCATTTTGCAACCAAAGAGGGCTCATCTTATGCCAATTGTCAAATAAAAAATATATGTCTTCTCCATCCCCAATTCTACTCCGAATCAAAAGGTAAATCAATTCACGCAAGTTCAGGAAGCTTTTGAATATCCAAGAGTGTTCGTACCTCATTTGGAGTTGCCAGAAGCTTTGATCATTAAGGCGGTATGCCTGCCCCCATTTGTCCCACAAAACTTCTTTTTCCACAAATAAACACCAAATTCTCTTCATAAGCAGACTATTTTGCATTGCAGAAAACGAAATAATGCCCAAACCCCCTTGCTTCTTTGGAAAAAATAACTTCACTCCTTTTTCCTTAGCTCCCTTACACTGTTCATACCTACCAAGCCATAAGAATGCTTTTAAAATCTGCTCTATTTCCTTGATCACTTTTTTCGGGGTAGTCATATAAGTTACCCAATGCATATGCATGCTATCCAAAACTGAGACTATTAAATTGACTCGGACCGCATAGAAGAGAAACCGATTATGCCAGGAGTTAATTATGCTCTTTAACTTCTCCAGCAAAGGCATAAAGTCAGAGAACCGAGGCTTGTCCGAGGTGATAGGAACTCCAAGATAGCGGAATGGAGTAACCTGTAGGGTTAACCCAACCAAATTGCTAAGGCCTTCTTGATTTCGCACGTCTAAAGATACATAAATGCCACTCTTTTGAATGTTCATGGTCATTCTGACCACCAAGAGAAAGTGGTCATCAGGTTCATCATTATAACTAGCATCTGCGGTTTTGCTTGGCATAGAAGAATCACATCATCAGCATAAATTAAATGAGATAGATTCAGATCCTTAAAGTTATGATGATACTAGAAAAGCTCAGTGCAATGCACCATTTTGGACAACAATTGGGAGAGGCCCTCCATTGCAAGAGTGAATAGGTAAGGGAAAAGGGGATCCCCTTGTCGTATTCCTTTGTGGATCGTAAAAGGCTTTGTAGGGATGCTATTAATGAGAGTGCTCAGAGAGGGCATTTGGATGCACTGGGAGATCCAATGACAGAATCTGGGAGGCAAACTGATACACTGCATGCAATCCCTCAAATAGTCTCATCCAATTATGTCAAAGCTTTATAAAGATCGATTTTCATGACACAGCTGTTTACCTTTTTGCCTGAGTGATACTCCCCCATCAGTTCCTGAAGCAACAGAATATTATCACCAATACTCCTCGACGGTAAGAAGGCCTCCAAAGATCAGAACGTTGGTAAGCAAAATTGGCAGCATAGATAAGAGTAACCATGAATTGAGCCTTGCCTTTTTCTTTGCAACAAAGATGCATAAATTGAGCTCCCATCTTAAGCACTTGAACATCTACTTTCTCTGAATTGTACTGGCACAAAATACGGCCATTGTAATGATGAACATGATTGGTGAAAAGGCTCCATTGAGATCCCAAAAAAGACAAATCCTTCTGATTTGTCGTAGTTTTTATTTTTGTTTTCATCAATCTTACCAAAACAGGGTTGGAGGAGCTGGCTAGCCAATTGTAACTTATGAACCCGTAACATAAGTATATATGTGAAAGATAAGGACACCGATGATGGTCTTTATCCAATATATGTAATGTAATTATATTGGATAATTACATTATTGTTATTAATGTAATTATTAAGATAATTTCTTAAGGCAATTAAAACCGTTCGAATGTTATGTTTAAGTTTCTATTATTTTTAAAATAAGATAACAATAAATAAAAGAAAAATAAAAAAGAATAGGAAACGATGATTGAAGAATTCTGAAACAAGTCCTTTAATCGATAGATTGTAAAAAACATAATCCACAAATGATTTTGCTTAAATAATGATGCAACTATTAATCCTATTATATCATCTGCATTTAAATCTTACGTTGGGATTATGGCATGATTTTACTTGCATTGATAAATATAAATTTCATCCGTTGATTTGAAGATGGTTTTTATTCATTGATTTGAAATTAAAATGATTATCGTAATTGTATGAAATTCTCAATGCAAGACTTACTATAGTGATTTATTATCTTTGACACTAGATACGGGGATTATGTATTCAAACATTAGATTGAATTTTTTAAATTGAAATTCATGCCTTGAATTTGTATTCAAACGTGGGATTGGATTTTTAAATTTAAATTCATGTCTTGAATTTGTATTCAAAACTTAGTTTTCTTTTAGTTTCATGTCTTGAATGTTTTATTTACAAACCAAAACAACTTCAATGATGGATTAAATCTCAATATTTTTTGGTGGATAAAATCACAATATATATAGAAAGTCTTTGATTTATTATATTGTCTTATAATAAATCAAACACTATGTTATTCTTGGATATGGAAGAAATATTTTCCAAATATAAACAAATATTGGTTATCTTAAAAGCATGCAGTACGGGGAAGAGATCTTTAGGCAATGACTTGTTTGTAACAATTTAAAAATACGTTGCTAAAAATTAATATAACACAACAATTTTTAATGTATTGCCTTTAATAATGTTAAAAGGCAACAATAATAAATTTGTTTGCTACTTATAAGAAAAGACATTAAAATTAAAAAAAAGGTTGCAATAAAGTCTTATACATGCAACATCTAAAATTATTGTTATAGTTCCAATCGTCTATTTACTAAAAGGTGTTGGTCTTTGTGGGATGGGTTCAATAATAAAGGGTGACATTTTTCTTCTAATGTAATTGACTTTCTTCTGCAAATGCATCTAGCTATATTAGCTTTGCTACATTGAAAACACACAGCTATCGAATCCCTACCTGATTTTGTAGTTCTTTGTGACCTCTTTCTCAATCGATTATTAATATAGTGTTGCCTTTGATCATCTGGTTTTGATTATTTACCTTCAATCTATTTTTACAATACACACTTACAAATCACCTAATTATTGAGTCCTTTAAGGTCATGTGACTCTCTCATCTATACTTGGTTTCACAAGTCCTCATCTTTCGGTTGATTCTTGATGCAATATTTGATTTTCTTTATTTGTTTTTCTCATTTTGTTCTTCTCTATGTTAGATATTAGTCTTTTCATGTTGACATAATTCCTAATTTAGACATATTGTGGGTGCATGGTGATATGTTGTGGCTCATAAATCCCTAGAGATGTTTCGTCTATTTGGTAACTATCTACGTCTCTTTTGGTCTATATATTCTCATATCTCAAAATGGATTTATAGTGAGCTATTGAAGAACTTTGGGTTATTTTTTCTTACAAATTTCAGATATGGAAATCCATATTTAGAGATGGCAAGAACTTTCCTTATTCTCATCCATCATAATTGTGGGAGTAATTGGTTTATAAGTGTAGGTAATATACTTGTCAATATCATGATGAGTGTTGGTGACAGTAAAGGGCTTCATTAAGTTTAATGTTGGTTTTTAAATTTTGGTCTTGTTATATAGAACTTAAAGTGCATTTATGCTAGGTGGTGGTGCTTGTGGTCACTTGCTTTGATAAAGAGACAATTGTTAATTGTTAGAGCTATTTGGAAGGTATTCTGTTATGAAAGCAAAATTTGAGATTACTGTTTACCGAGATCTGCAAGCTTGGTTTTTCAATTTATCTGTCTCTCCTCCTTTTTTTTCTCCAATTTTTGAACATATTCTTTCTGGTTTGGTATAGAGAAGGTTAGATTTTAAGGTTCATAACTTATTGTTTATTGATCTCCTGCATTTTTCATGTATTAAGTTTATATGTTTGCTCCATCTGCAATTTTTTGATAGTTTTGTTGCAGCTTCTTCTCAGACAGGTAGGGATAAAGTTGGATGTTCAGCTTCATAAGTGGTGGTTGTTGAGTTTTAATATTGATCATATGAAAAGAGGGTGATTGTTGGTTATTTGAGTACGAGCTCTAGTAAATTTTGGAAGGTTATAGTCATAGGAACTCCATCTTTTGACTGTCTGCTTTACTCTATACTCGCCTATTTGTCCATCTTTCACTTCTCCATTTCCCTCTCTTATGGTTATTAGTTGCAAAACATTTTTATTCTAGTTGTTCAGGTTTGCTTTAGTAGACAACATAATAGAGGATTGTAACAAGGGAGCTATTTCTTCCTTGGACAACTTGTTGGTTCCGTATTGGTGCGCTAATGTTTCAATGTGTTATGACACTGTTTCATCCTATTATTTTGCTGCATGCATTTTTATGCTTCAAGCTAGTTTTATCTAAGGATATATTATTATTATGTTGTTCTTTAGTCTTCTACCTCCCTCTAGTATGTTTATGTTATGCTTGTTTTTGTTTACCTAGTTAGATAAATGTGATCAATTAAAGATTTTCTTTTAGGATTTGTTTGCCATTAATAGGTTTTCCTAGTATTTGTTCATCTTCTGTCAGCCTTTGTTTCATTTCAGATGAAGGTTATAATAGCCTACTTGTTCTCCATTGTGGTATTTATGTAGTTGGATCTGCTTCAAGTGTAGTTGATCATCTTGTTTAAATGTGTCTTCATTTGTAAAACTGAGCATTTTTTTTGGATGCACTGCATTAAGTGATAAGAACTGTACACTTAACTTATGGATCTTCACCAATGTTATTCTCACTGTATTAGCAGTCTAGTTTTATTCCCTTATCCTCAAGGCAAAATCATACAAAAATTTCATGTCTGGGGCTTGACGTATAAAAGATATCTTATCTTTATTAATTCTCATATATATAGCCTTAATGCTTTTAGTTTACAATTGGTTGTGGCTACACCAGGGTCCATATCTTTTTGTACCTCCTAGCATTTCTTTATGTTTTCTTTAGTACAATTTCTTTCTATTAACATCTAAACTCTAATTAGGGAGATTTTTAAAGCATTTTTTGAAATATTCTATTTTTCCAAATCATACATATCAGAGTGAAGAATATCATATGACAAAGTTTTTTAATTTAATTTTATTCAGCTTATTGTCTTTTGCATTAAGATCAATTCTAAATTATTTTTGCCTTTTTCCATTTGTAAATATATTGCACCCAATGTGGATTGAAAAGTTTATGCCTTCTGACTTTGTTTATAAAGAATTGAATCATTGTGTTATTAGTTTTTGAACTATATTAATTTGTCTTTATTAAGTGGAGGTTACAATAAAGTAGTCGGTAATTTTTTAAAGTAGTTGGTAATTAGTTAGATAAAGCAAATAAAGACTTCAAAAACTGATTGGGTGTAAGTGGACTTATATGATCAATTTAAGAGGTTGTGTAATGAAAACTAAATAGATACACAGTGACTATCATATGAGTCCATCAACAAAATGATGTTGTAAAGAGAAGAGATATGACTCTTGTCGAAATGGTTAGATCAATAATAATACATGCAAATTTGCTATCACTTACTGGGGTGATGTGTCATTGATGATTAAATATGTCTTGAAAAGGTACCTATTAAACAATATCTAACACCATACGAGATATAAATAGATAAGAGACCTAATTTACCATATTTAAATTCTTGAGATTGTGTATGTTATCTAAATTCACAGTCCCTCATATAATTATAGAAAATTAGGTCCCAAAGCGAAGAAGAGTATCTTTAAAGAATACTATGAACATTCAAAAGGGCATCTGTTCAAAAGTGAACAAAGTAATACATGAGTAATTGAATTTGCATCATAAGATATCACGTTCTTAAAGAATGATTTTCTAAAGCGAATAAGATAGTTTTAAACTTATTTTATATGAGAGATTGAATCATAATGATCTTGTTAGATAAGAAAACTTAGATGGAATTAATCTAAGTGGGAATAATTTAATCACTATTTGATTTGAGTGGAAGCAATATAAATGCAAAGAGATACGTTCCTCAAAATTTTAAGTATTCCCATATTATGAGTGACTTATTCCTTATACAATCTTTTAAAGTTGAAGGGAAGAACCTTTATGGTAGTTCTTTAAGAAAATACTAAGTCAAGAAAATGAAAAGGCTATATCTAGTTTTGCTAAGGATGAATGAGTTATAACAATAGAAGAAGAATGAACTTTAATGAGTTCGATCTGAGTATAACACTTAGGTTATCTTGCTTAAAGACATAAAACTATAAGAAAACAAATGAGTTTTCAAATGTTAAAAAAAAGATTAACAGTAGTTTGGGAAGATATAAAGCATGTGTAATGGCAAAAGGATACACTCAATGAAATAAATTGATTATGAGAGGAAATTCTTACTTGTTCTCAGGTTTACAAAAGTTTGACTAATTGTAGTCTTAGTAGTTATGGATTATGATATACATCAAATAGATGTAGGGATGACAATGGGCTAGGTTGATCCTGGGCAGGGGCTTGACCTTGTCATTTTGGGTTTGGGCCCTGTCCAAGGCTCAACCTGGCCCAGGGTTGTCAGGTCCGACTTAGATTTTTTATCGTTCTAAAAAGCAAAACAACATCATTTTATGAGAAAACAACGTTGTTTTATGTTATCGGACCTAGTTAGCACGAATCTCGATTAGTTGAGAATTAGTTATATAAAGCAAATAAAGACTTCAAGAACTGATTGGGTGTAAGAGGACTTAGACGATCAATTTACAAGGTTGTGTAATGAAAACTAAATGATAGACAGTGACTGTCATATGAGTCCATCAACAAAATGATGTTGTAAAGAGAAGAGATATGACTATTGTCGAAATGGTTAGATCAATAATGATACATGCAAATTTGCTATCACTTACTGGGGTGATGTGTCATTGATGATTAAATATGTCTTGAAAAGCTACCTATTAAACAATATCTAACACAATATGAGATGTGAATAGATAAGAGACCTAATTTACCATATTTAAATTCTTGAGATTGTGTATGTTATCTAAATTCATAGTCCCTTTTATAAGTATAGAAAATTACGTCCCAGAGAGAAGAAGAGTATCTTTAAAGAATATTATGAACATTCAAAAGAGCATCTGTTCAAAGGTGAACAAAGTAATACATGAGTAATTGAATTTGCATCATAAGATATCACATTCTTAAATAATGATTTTCTAAAGTGAATAAGATAGTTTAAAACTTATTTTATATGAGAGATTGAATCATAATGATCTTGTTAGATAAGACAACTTAGATGGAATTAATCTAACTGGAAATAATTTAATCACTATTTAATTTTAGTGGAAGCAATATAAATGCAAAGAGATATGTTCCTCAAAATTTTAAGTATTCCCATATTATGAGTGACTTATTCCTTATACAATCTTTTAAAGTTGAAGGGAAGAACCTTTATGGTAGTTCTTTAAGAAAATACTAAGTCAAGAAAATGAAAAGGCTATATCTAGTTTTGCTAAGGATGAATGAGTTATAACAATAGAAGAAGAATGAACTTTAATGAGTTCGATCTGAGTATAACACTTAGGTTATCTTGCTTAAAGACATAAAACTATAAGAAAACAAATGAGTTTTCAAATGTTAAAAAAAAGATTAACAGTAGTTTGGGAAGATATAAAGCATGTGTAATGGCAAAAGGATACACTCAATGAAATAAATTGATTATGAGAGGAAATTCTTACTTGTTCTCAGGTTTACAGAAGTTTGACTAATTGTAGTCTTAGTAGTTATGGATTATGATATACATCAAATAGATGTAGGGATGATAATGGGCTAGGTTGGGCCTGGGCAAGGGCTTGACCTTGTCATTTTGGGCCTGGGCCCTGTCTAAGGCTCGATCTGGTCTGACTTTTTTTTATTGTTCTAAAAAGCAAAACAACGTCGTTTTATGAGAAAACAACGTTGTTTATGTTACCGGAGCTAGTTAGCATAAATCTCGAGGCTCGCTCAGGATTACCATCCTTAAATATATGTAAAGAATGTATTTTTAAATGGAGAACTTGATGAAGACATCTAAATAAAAGATTAATGGTAGCTTAGGAAGATATAAAACACGTCTAATGACAAATGGATACATTTAATGGAATAAATTGATTACGAGAGGAAATTCTCACTTATTTTTAAGTTCAAATAAGTTTGACTAATTGAAATTCTCACTTATTGTCAGGTTTACATAAGTTTGAATAATTCTAGTCTTAGTAGTTATGGATTATGATATACATCAAATAGATGTAAATAATGTATTTTCAAATGGAGAACTAGATGAAGACATTTATATGGTTCAATTACTAGGTTTCATTCAGAAGGGCCAAGAGCATTACATATTCAAATTATTAAAGTCAATCTATAGTCTAAAGCAGTTTCAAAATGAGTGCTATATATTAAATTTTGTACTATAATCATACCATATGATTTTAATATAAATGAAAAAAGATCACAAAGTATATGACAAAAGATCCAATGATAAATGTGTAATTTTATTGTTACATGTGAATGGTAATTTGATAGTTAATGATAATAAGTAATTTGTCAAACGAATAAACAACTTAGCTATCATCCATGTTCAAAATAATAAACATAGCTAAGACTGTCTACATCTTTACTATTAAGATTGCTAAGTATTGCTTAAGAAGAGCTTTGTTATTGTTATAAGCTACATATATATTAAGCGAATATTTGAACGATTTTGTATGCAAAATAGTAAATCACCTTGTAATGCCAATTTGCTAAAGATGAGCACTAAAGCAATATATAATATCTGCAGATGCCACAAAAAGAATGGGAGATAAATATGGTTCCTTATTTTGAAGCAATCAATTGTCCCATACTTACTATATTGTGTATGAACAAGTATATTGAAAAGTAGTATTAGCAAGCTTAAATGTCAAATATCAAATCAAATACGTAGATAACATATATAACTATGTCAAGATATAGTAGCACAAAAAATGAAAATGTCCACGTAAATATTCATTATCCTTGTTATCAATGATGATAGTGTGTTTGCCATTGAGTATTTGATGCAATATATATTTTATTAAGAATTAAATGACATCTTCTAGAATTAATTTTAAATAAATATTCAATTCAATAAATATGAGAATATTTGATTCCATATTGAGTTTTCAATTCTAGAATGAATGTTAGAATGAGTATTGAACATTTATTTCTAGATACAAGAAGTATGTTAGAAAATTATGAGATACCTTCGCTTAGAGTGATCGCTTCCACTACTTTGTAGGAATGGCTATGAGATAAGTTTTAAGAAATTTATCTAGGTGATAAATGAGCAATCAAGGCTTAAAACACTAATATCTATGTGAATTATATTAAAGGGTGTAAAAGGTTATTAGTGATGATATAATCTAAAGAAATAGTATGTTCATCCAATCTATCTTAATATGTCAAATGTGAGTTCTGAAAGGTGGATTAAATGAGTAACTGTGTGAACTTGAGTTAGGTGTTAAGTATGCCTGAACTATCATATGTACAATATTTAAGGAAAGACATAAGCTTTAATAAAAGAGAGTTAATACTATAACATATAATCATATTATGTGTGCATTTTCAACTTGTAAAGATAATATAAGTTAGGGTTAATTACAAAAAAATCTCAAACTTTCGCCAATTTTTCAATTATAGCTCAAACTTTAAAAAGTAGTAATAAAATGCTAGAACTTTAAATTTTTTCAATTCTAGCCTAACGTTAGTGTCACCATTATCTTTGCTGAAGTGGTAATGCCACGTGTATAGGGACCCTCATTAATAAGACACCTTCGCAACGGTTAAGGTGAAAAACCTTACTTAGTTAAACGACATTGTTTAATCAGTTTAATAGATTTGAGATCTTGTCCTTGTCTAGGTCTTTCTTGTCATCTCCATCCCCACTAAGAGCAACAAGTCTAACTATTTTTCTTACCAGAGGACAGGTCAGGTGGTTGGGAGAAGCGTTGTTGGAGATTTAACAGCAGTAGAACCTATGATAATGATTGTATCGTCGTTTACCAACATTGCATATGAGCAACTTCCTTTGGATTAGGATGAGCAGTTGTAGATGCAGAGTGGCGACGATGGAGGAGGTGGAGGTGCTGATGTTGGAAATAATCCTTTCTCTGAAGTTGGTTTAGGAGGTCTTCCATTCTTTAATTTACCTCCCAATGGGCAGTTGCTAGTGGATGGATGGGTCGGGAATTCTGGAAGTAGGGCTCCATTTTGACTGAAATCAAAGCGTACAAGGATGTTAGTAAACTATTGGAAATGTGACTGAATTGTCTATGGTAAAAAAAATATGGCTTTTTTGTTGGATTAGAGCAATTTGCAATGGCAAAAACTACAGGGATTGATCGATGAATCATAAAAGGTCAGCGACATAATTGTTGGATGACTTGTGTTCTCATAATCATCATCATCATCTTCTACTAGTACTACTACTTTCTTTCTTTTGAGATGTTTTTTAGGGTAGATTCTATGATTCCTGCTAGAAATAGTATTCTTGTTCATTGTGGGGGATTGTAGTTAGCCACGTATGTGGGTTTAGTGTAGTATATTGCATAAACTAATGGAATAGTGGGGCTACTTCTCTGTGTAATCTAGGAATTATTTTCAAGCTCATTAATGAAGGCTTTTAGTGTTGTTTTGATGACAATCTAGGAATTGAATGATGTGAGACAAAGAATGACGACTGAATGAAGTTTTGAATTCAGTGGGTTTTGCAAACTGAAGAAGAAAAGGGGTTATATCATTTAAACATAACACTTCGTCTTCTAAACTGATTAAACGACATCGTTTAACTAATCAGGGTTTTGAATCTTAATCACTGTTAACGTGTCTTATCAATGAGAGTCCCTATACACGTAGCACTGCCACATCAACAAAGATAACATTTGCACTAACGTCGAGCTAGAATTGAAAAAAATTGAAAGATTGAACATTTTATTGCTAATTTTTAAAGTTCGGGTTATAATTGAAAATTTGACAAAATTTTATGATTTTTTTATAATTAACCTTATAAGTTATGTTCTCAACTTATATTGTGTAAAGATCCTTTGAGATTATATGAACCCTAAATCAAAAAATCTTTTTATCTCGGGTTTTAATTCCAAAAAATTGAGATGATAATTGCTATCATAGAATGTTATTAGAAATCATGAATGACTCGATATAATGAAACATTATAAAAAAGCAATTCAATTTAATTTAAAGGATTGAGAAACTAAGAAGACTATTATAAATTCGAGTTTGCATCGAGATATATTCGAAAAGGTCTAGCTTCTATAGAAGGTAGTATAAATACAAGTTATTTATATAATGATAATGAGACGATGATTGATGCAATAAATGATTTAGGGTATTGAATACAAAATTCATTTAAGGATCAATTCAGTAGTTGATATTTCATATATTCCTAACAGATATATGATAACACGATTTATCATATTAATTATTTAGTCTCGTAGGGATGAAAGATAATGACACTTTTGATGATCCTTTATCCAATATCTTTAGGGTATAATTGCATTGTCATTTTTGTTAATTGTCGAAGACGATTAAATTTTGTTCAAATATTATATTTAAGTTCCTTTTTTTTTCAAAATATGATAACAACAAATAAAAGAAAAAAGAAAAAATAATGGAATTCTAAAAGAAGTCTTTTAATATGTGAATTTTGAAATAATCAACAATGCAAGATGTATATCTTATCATATTATTTACATTTAAATAGTATAATATGTTTCTCAAATTTGTTCTTAATGTAATTCTAACTTCTATTTTTGTTCTTTATATATTTTTATTTTCGATGTCCCAATTGAAAATGGAACAACTATCATATTACATGGGGTAGGAATAAAGAGATGCAATTGTAAATTTATTTTTATATGACACCTTTTTATTGATCAAGAGAACATAATTTTTGACCAAATCAAAATGTTAACAGATCATTTGTCAGTCCCTTAAATTAGATCACTTTTGCTTTTTACTTTATAATACATCTTATAAAAGCTTACTTCAATAAAAAAAAGTGATTCATATCGTTCTAGTTCAGCCGGATTTCGCTGGACTGAAATATCGTTGTTCTGATCCATGATCTTGTGGAGCTTCGACTAAGTGATACCTGCAAAACAAACAAAGACTCTCCGGAGGCTGTTTCCCGGAAGGTCCCTCCGACGCTCAAGTCAGTATTTTGAGATAGTTTAGGTTGCTGTGAACAAATAGTCAACTAGGGTTTTCAGTTTGTATCTCAATCATGGTTGAATAGTAT
>JANVCL010000001.1:21523847-21541063 GCA_026546855.1 Erythroxylum incrassatum
ATGGCCAAATTAGGTTTTACATTCTTCTTGAAAGTTATAGAGTTTTCCTTCAGTTTTCTTTTGGCACCAATTTTGAACAATTTCGAGTTCTAAGTAAAAAGTTAGACATTTTTGAATTTCTGTGTTCGAAAAACCCTAAATCTCATTTTTCTTTTATACTTTTTCGTTTGGCCTCCGATTCACTCGATTTTCGAAACATTGGTTTTCAAACCAATTTTCTACCTTCTCTCGCAAAAATGTAGAATTTTCAGATTAAGTTGAATTTTGTCGGATTTTATCAAAGAGAGAAAATTAGTCGGACATATTGAACATGTTTCTGTATCTCGGTGATTTCTTACTCTAGGAAGCTCCGATTGAAGTGATTTTCATTGCTGATTATTAGAAAGGCATGAAATTTCATATTAGCTTAGGAATTGGATTTTACTTTGGGCCCTAAGTAGTTCAATTTTATTGACGAAAATTAAGATGAATCTTACAAGATTTGTTCGGAGAACATTACTTGAATTTCTTCTGTGGTGAGGAATTCCTCCCTCGTGGGTTGGCGCGTCCAGATGTCACGCAGGACGTCGGACCCGCGATTTATCGGGGAGGGGTTCCAACAATAATATAGTAGGATTAAAACAATTCCTTTAGTAGCTTGAATTATATTATTAGTATACTAATATTACTAATTTAAGTATTTGAAAATAACTGGACTCTACGTAGTAGACTATTAAGGTCAATTATATTTTTTAATATTGTTATCATATTTGTAAATGGTAGGTTCATATAAGTGTCAACACCACAAACACCACATATAAGTGAAAAGTTGACAACCGTGTTGGTCGAGTGTTTAATGGATTGAAATATCGACACCACGTTATTTATCATAATAGTCAACAATTGTAGTACGAATAATGCATTGATTGAAAAGGTGAAGAATAAGATACGTGTTGAGAACTTATTGGTTGGTGGGAGATTGTTCCATATGTGTTATTTTGCGTATATTATAAATTTAATTGCAAAAGGAAGAGTTTGAGATGATAAAGGAAGCAATAAAGTAGATATAAGATAGTGTAGTATATTAGATTGCAACACCCAAAAACTGTTGAAAATTTTGAAGAAATTGCATGACAACTATGCATTCTATGGATAAAGAAGTTGGATTTGGATTATCCTACTAGATGAAACTCAATCTTCAAGATGTTGGAGTTGGCAATCCTATATATTGAGGTTTTTACTAAGCTGTGGCAAAGAAATTCTTAGTATACTTGCCTGCCTACAAAAGAGAAAAAGGAGATGGCTAAAGAATTTTGTGTGTAGTTGAAGATATTTTATACTACTACTGAAATGTTCTCAGGAACAAAATATCTAACTTTGCACAGTTGGTTTAGCAATATATATGAGATCAAGAAAGCTTTATCTGATTAGACATTTGATTCCAATAAGGTTATTCAGGTTATCGTAGAGCAGATGAAGGAGAAGCTTAATTCTTATTGTATATGATCGCACATATTATGGCAGTTTCCTATGTTGGACTTAAGAAAAAAAATAGAGGGGGTTAATTTTTATTATGACATTCTACAGTGATTGGGCTCAAGAGCATGTTGATGTCATTAAACAATTTTGGTATGATTTGTTTAATGATTATCAATAAAATTGGACAAAATTAGGGATCACAATAGCTCAGGCTATTCAGCTCTAACTTTAGGTTTAGTTTCAGGTTTGAGTTCGGGTTCGGGTTCAACTTCTACTTTTACTTCTTCTAATAATATTTTGAAATCCTTATTTGCAAAATTCATGAAAAAAAGAGTTAGGACTTCTTATAGTATGATGAAGTTGGATAAATATTTGACAACAAATTGTGCGATTGAAATTGAAGGTGTAGGGTTCGATGTATTGCTATGGTGGAAGAACCATGGAAATGATTTTTTTATGATGCAAGTAATTGTACGAGACATGTTAGCTTTTCTAGCATCTACTGCTGCTTTGGAGTCTGTTTTTAGTACTAACAGTTTGGTTATTAGTCCTTATAGTACTCGACTGCATCATAGTACTGTGAAAGCCCTTATATGTACTCAAAATTGGTTAGATGATAAAGATATTGAGGGTAAACTTTATTATGTATGATGTATTAATTTTGTCTATTTTTATGATAATTTCTTATCTTATATGTGATATTAATTTTATATTAATATGAGTACTGATCGAAAGGAAACCACTTAAACCAGTCATTCAACTGAAAAATATTTCAAAAAAATATTTAATTATGAAAGTTTATTTAGTTGTTTATTATCATGTGTTTAAAATTCATTTAATGCAATTATTACATAATAATATTTCTATATGTAGATCAAGTGATGCGAACTATTGACTATCCTGATTATAATGATTAGTTATCCCCTTTCATGTACTCTGGGTTTGTTATCTTAAATCTTTGTTTTTAGAATTACTTATCTTTCATATGATTGCTTTAGTTTTATTTTTGTAATTGAAGATATAATTATTTACTTGTGTTTTTTTTACAGGTCCTAAACTATTGTCTCTGCCTATTTACGCTACTCAACTTTAACATCTATTCTCTAGTCTCCAACTTTAATTGATAATTTCATTTTGAATTTTTGTAAATTGTATCATTAAAAAAATTTACTCTTTTGTTTTGATAATAAAATGATTTTCATAGTACTACTATTTTATTTGTTAATTAAATGAATGGTGCATTTCTCATATATAATATTTTTCTTTCACTTTCTTTAAAAAACAAATGTAGTTTCAACTTGTTTATTTAATAAATACATTCATTAAAAATGTGTTAATTAAATGAATGTTGTATTTATCATATATAATCTTTTTAGATCACTTTCTTTTTTTTTAAAATTAGATTCAGCTTATACATTTCAATATTTTATGTACACTTTATTTATACATTTACCAAAAAACAACTCTTTTTTTATTAAGCAATTGTGTTAATTAAATGAATGTTGCATTTCTCATATATAATTTTTTTGTTCACTTTCTTTAAAAAATAAATTTATTTTCAACATATTCATTTCAAATATATATAGGCTTGACAACAGCCCGGGCTTGGTCTGACACGATGCTCAACAAGCAATGACAAAACGGCATCGTTTTGAATTTTTTTTAAAAGTAACAAGTTGCCTGGCCCATCTGCGCCTGGAATAGTAAGGTCCTATATGGGCCCGACCTGACCCATTGTCATCCTTAAATATATAGATTTTTAAAATAAAAAAATACAAAAATACAAAAATAAAAAATTGGCAAAGCCTGTGCTCGATCAAGTTTTGGGGTAAGGCTTGAGCCCTAAGACCTGATTGAGCCTCAAGTTACCCAAAGCAAGTTTGGGTTAGGCTTCAAGCTCAATTTCTCTATGCTCGATCATGCCTTAGGCTGGGCTCAGGCTAAGAATAGACAGTTTGAATTAAGGCCAAGCTCAATCAGCCCATTACCAACCTTATATGCACCTGATTTGCTTGCCTTTAATGTAATCCACACGTACATCCTAGTTAGCAAAATCGAATTGAGGTAAGATTTTACTTTTCACTAATCTCAAAATTCTTTCTTTAGATATGTTACCAAACATTTGATTCTATAAGAAAATAGAATACTCATTATGTGTATCATCTTTACTACCTATATTATGTTTGACATGAAATAGAAATTCAACAAAATATGCATCAATGTTGAAATGATTTAAGTAATTAACTAAAATATATACCATAACCATAATAGTACTTATGTTTATACAGAAAAAACAATGTTTCCAATCTTAGAGCTAAATCCTACTTCTTCCAACTTTCTAATAGAAACTAGATTCCTAGAACATCCGACAATATAAAGAAACATTTTTATATTTAGATGATAGTTGGTGTCGAGATTAATTTGTACGTCATAATTTCCTTTTATTTGTGCCTTTATTATGTTCCCCATATGTAGGAACTTTTCTGTTCCGTTTATGAGTTGGATTGAAAGGAATCCTTGAGTAACATCAATGATGTTTATGAGTTGCATTAAAAGGAATTATTGTGTAACATGTGACAGGTAAGTAGTTGTATCAAATTCTAACTATCAAGTACTATTAGGCACTTCAATAAGATTTAATTCAAAATATACCAAAATAGCACGTGACCAGCTTTCTTGTCGAACTAGAGAGAAAGCAAGTTGATGATAAACTGAACTAGAATGGACTCACCTACATCCATACCCATTAATTTCAACTTTCCTACTAGATTTGTGAAGCTTATCACGTGATCATGAATGAGTTGTAACCGATCAAACTTTTTGGTCATCATGCATCTCCTAAGGCAAACATATTAGTAAAAATTACGAACATAATACAAGCTCATACATTAATGCTTTTAGTAACGTTAATAGATTCAAACAAACAATAAATTTTGATTATGTATTAAAGTTCACTTTTGGGTAATATTTCAATACATAGGTTTAATCAATAATAATGGTAACATAACATATTTTAATAAATAATTAATCATACTCAAGTCAACATGTTAACAAATCTTTGGATGTGTAATCACATTCATTAAGTATGTCAATAAGTTATTATAAGCGGTGGTCCACGTTTAGGTGATCATTATAATTAATGATTTCAATTCTTTAGTTCAATCCTTTATCTCATTAATAACATAACATAAATATGAAAAATTAATTGCACAATTAAATACCTAAATATCTTTTAAATAAGTATTTAGTTGAGCAAGTCTTGAATACAAAACCATGAATCAATTGTTTTGAAAAAATAATTCTTATAGTAAACTCTAGAAAGTGAAACTATCCCTTAAATATATACTAATCAATTGATATACATGTTAGGTTCTTATGCTCACATATCGTTCTTTTATTAAATAAAATCTAATCCGACGCTTCAAATGCTTTATCCCTTTATCATATAGAACTGACACTTTCAGTATATATATATGCCTAGCTAAGCCATAATTGCAGTGCGTTCCAAGTGTCCAAGTTTTATTGATGATAATGAGCCAATTTTGGGAATCTTAGTGAAGAATTTTACAACAATAAAAGGAAGAAATGATCTTTTTGTCACGCCTTCCAAAATTGTTTCTTTTAAACAATAATAAATAATACTTCATTAGTTTCTTTTCCTATGTTTCATATTAATACACACTAGAAAAATATAATTTTTTATTTCTTTTTCTAATCTTATTTTTTGTAAGAGACCTTAATATCTTTAAGTTAAATAATCATCATTTCAACGAATTATATATTACTAAAAATAATCCAACAATTGCCTCAAATCGTGGCCGCCACTAATTTCCTCCCAAATTTACATGAAGCATCGCCTACGTCAGAGTGCCAAAAATATGCACAACTCTTACCTAACACGTCCTGCTCAAAAGCCTCTACTTTTTCCTTCTCTTTGATGGTAAGTTTTGTTTCTTTATTGCCCAAGTTGGCAACTTGCGCCTTCATTATTAATTTGGCCTCCTCCAGGAGTGGAAAGTTGCTCTCCAAAAGTCATTCTTTTATGACTTCCGAGGATAATGCCCTTCGCGTTGCTAGCTAATGCAGCAAATTCCATCCTATCAACTCTTCTATCTAATCATCAATTAAGATAAGCAGTTAGATTTTAGTTAACATACTAATATTTTTTAGTTTGATTTGACTAGATGAGAGAATTTGCTTTTAATGTTCCAATTCTAATAAAAGTAGTAGGAACGATTTAGTAACTTTAAATATTCGGTGGAATCTCATAACAGTGGTTAAAAGTTTTAAATTGACAATCAAGTTAATCATATCCTCTCATTCACTCACTCTACCAAATAGAATAGGGTTTAGATGAGTGGGAATAATGATATGCAAAGAATTGGAGAAAGTAGGGTTGCTACTGGCCGAGAAACAGCAAACCAAAACTTGAAGAAGGTGATAACCACTTGTGGACCTAAGTCAAATGGTGCAATAACTGCATATTCAATTGTAGAAATTGATTCCAGCTTACCTAAGGTAAGCATTAGCTTATCTTTAAAGTTGAAAAACATAATCTTCCACGTATGGTTCAGGCTCTTTGGTCGGAACTAAAGGGAACAATTACTCAAGTATGTAATAATTGTAGCTTCGAATTGTCCAAGATGGAGATGGAGTCCAACTCCATCTCCTATCTCCATCTTGTATCACTTTATTAAAGGCAAGATTTTCTATCCAATTTTATGATATTTTATTATATTTTATAAATTTTTTATCATTTATTTATGTGAGTTTCGCATGAGTTCCTCATAAATAAATGCAGGATTTGCATAAATAAATGGTTGAGATTCGTGAGATAAAATAAGACACCATAAAACTAGACAAAGGATCTGAACTCTGATTAAGGATCATATACCAAAAATCTTGCACCATCCTTCATCGTTTTGCCACCATCATCAAGCCTTTATAATCCAATACTTTTTTTACGTGGATTATAATTAATTAATTTTTTATTTTATATAACAACGAAAATAACAACCCAATAGAAATTCCTTTAAAACATGAAATTTGAGAAAGTTTAGTAATATATAACCTTAAGCTTAACTAGTAGAGATCCGTTAGACTAACCTAAAAAAATATGTACGTATAAACATAATAAAATAACAATAATTAAAAATAGAAAATAGACATAAAGGTAATAAATAAGTATAAATATAAATATAAGAAATATAATAAACAACACAATAAATATAGAACAAAATAAATAGTCAATAAAAAAATACGCAAACAAGAAAAAGACAAGTAAATAAATAAATAAACAATCAAACAAGTCATTACAAGAATATATTTAATCTAAGTAAAGAAATATAATTAGATTAAATGAAAATCTAACAGTCATTAGTTACATTTTTAATTTTTTAATAATTTAGTGTTTTTATCATATCATGTATGTTAAGTATGATATGATTATTATATATATAAAATTATTAAAATATTTTATAATAATGTCTAAAGTTATGACTAATTAATTTAAATATTTTGTAGCATTTGTAACTCTATCCGTAGGTAATTTAAGTTTTTTTCTCTCTAAGTATTGCACGCAGATGAAATGAAACTCAAAAAGAACAATTATGTCTCTTAATCTAAACATTTTTAATGCCATTTTGCTTTTCTTGTATAATATACTAATATGTATAGGATATTATTAAATAATTATGTAATTCTCTCTCGTTATTAAGTAGTTTGTAGGCATAGATCCACCAGGTCGTGCCTTTGCTTTTGGTATTGAAAATACCCACTAATTGTAAAGTATTCAATTTCCACAAATATTCTTAATCGATTGCGTCCCCGATTAGCCTGCGTGAGAGTTTGGTGCTTGTCTCTTGGTGCAGGGAATGAGACATTCACCACCTTCGAATTCGAATCCTCTAAAACACCTCCGAAAGTCCATATGATTGTGGCTGTTCCTTACCAAATGCTTGGAACTGATGATAAAGCAGAACTTCATTTTCCATCAACTCTTCAATATTTGTCGGCAAGACATCAACTCTCCAATTTAGTCTGACTAGGTTTTACAAGAACAAAGAAATTCAGAAACAAAACACCGAATTTTAATATGATATCATAATCAACCTACTTCATGATCGGCTTTGCACAAATATCTAATTTTATAAATATTTACAAATGTCTAATCTTATCAATTTCATACGTCATATGTCTATTTCTAAATACAAGGAAGATATATTAATTAAGCTAAATTCCCAATCAAATAAGATAGTTTATATACAAAAACTGAATAATTAAAGCATAAGTCTTCCTGTGTTTATGCATTAATAAGTCATTGATATCGAGATTTATGAAATAAGGTAAGTATCTACTATTGACAAGTCTTCAAACTTAAGTAGTTTGATGATGATTGAGAACGGAGGTTAATTGTTGTCTTTAATATGGACCCTTGCGAGTAAAGCTAGGTTTCTTGTGCGTAGCATCATGAACAACCAAGTCAAAACTCTACAAGTTGGATCAACGGTTTCTTGAGTTATGAAGCAAAAGAAGTTGACGGCAAGAAAAGGACAAGGCAGTAGTTCCCCAAAGAAGCAAGGCTTCTTGTCAAATGAGTAGCTAGCTCCAATGAATGATGGTACATATCAGAAATCACTCAAGTTGGTAAGGAAGAGCCTCTCTGGTGCTATAATTCACAGGTTCAAGTCCCAGGATTGAGACCTTCAGGGAGAGGACTTTTGGGAGACACACTCGTAAATTTCGTGCTAATTACTTTTAATTCTATTTTGTGCTTCAATTTGTTATTAATTAATTAGATTACATTTTTATTCAATACGACTTTTCACTAGAGTTTATTATAAGTTAACTTAATTCAATGTATTACTTAATTGAAATATCAGTTTTTTAAATAATTCATTCGAAGGACAAAATTAATTCTATTTATGCATTCTTAATACAATTTACGCTAAAATTTATTATTAACTAATTAGATTGAATTTATTATTTGACTTTAAAATGATGGTTCACTTAAAAATTATGATTAGTGAATGTTGTATATTTTTAAAAATGTACTTAATAAAGAACAATTATAAATTTTTATTATTGAAAAATTAAAAAAAAAGTTAGATGTGAACTAAATATGTACATATTTCCTGACCTTCCAATATTCTACAATTGAACAAGTGGCACAATCTCGCATTCGTTTGATATGATTGTAAGTAACTATACATCCGTACCTAACATACATATTTTTCCAATTCGCATTGATAAATCTTGTCCACACTACACAACCTAACATGTGAATCTGACCCAAATTTGCACTTTATTCTCTGTACTGTATTCAAGGAGCGCTCTTGTTGGTTGTAGGAGAAAATGACTTAAGAAGAGGCAACATTTATACAGAACCCCCAAAAAAAAAAATTTCTGAACAGGTCTCTTTGGTTTGGACAGGCCAATTTAGACGTTTAACCTGAAAGAATTCGAACTCAATTACTACATCAACTTGTTTGCTTTCGACTGGATTTTGGTTTTTGATGGGTGCCATTGATCCATATATTTATATCAAGAGCAGCAAATAATTTCAAGTGTCAATTTTATGCGATGATTTCAAAGTGTCAATTTTATGTGTTGATTTGTTAGCGAATATATAAAATTAATTAATTAAATTGATCTCACACAACAGCTTAAGTTATTGTGATAAAACGATTACTTAACAAGATATCAGAGTCTTTATGATCAAATGATCGTGAGTTCAAATCCTACCACCCACCTATAATTTAACACAAGGTAGAGTAACCCTGTACAAGTTTCAAGCCCAAAGAACTTTCATTTGAGAAGATATGTTAGTAAATATATAAAACCAATTAAATTGACCTCACACAACAACTTAAACTATTGTATTAAAACAGTCACAGCTTAATCTATTGTAATAAAACAGTCCCTTAACATGATTGGATCAAATTTCTTGTTGATTGGAATATAGTTTAAAAGATGGATTAGTTTTAAAAATAAGACATCTTTTATATAAACCATCTTCAAATGAGTTTAATCAAACAAAGGTTTGTCGTCTTGTTAAACATTACTCCATTCATTTGAAGAAAAAAAGTCGATCAATCGATAAATGCAAATCAATTCTAGAAGACGCAGTCCGTCACGAGACGCCTCAATTCGGAAACTACTAAAGACGTAAGTTGGAATCTCTTACCAACTGAGCTACTCTACTTTCCCAAGTTCCAAAACTTGGTGCAAATTGAAACCAGATCCCACATTCCGAATGTAAACGGTTCCTCTTCCTTTCACCAAATCTAGAAAGACATTTTCGACCTCAAAAGGAAAGTAATCTATGTACTGTACATATGCATTCCACTGGGTCATTGACAGCCCCATCCGTTGGTTTACCTCGTCAATCTCACTTTCCCCTTGACGTCCACAAATCCAAAGATTACAACAACCACCAACCATTAGATAGTATGATCAAAGAAAGAAAGAAATGACCCACCAACATGGAATACATCACTCACACCATGGTATTTTATCCAAACGAAAGGACATTTGAGTCATTCCCCAATTACCAGAAACCATCAAGTAAAAACAAACGAGACAACAGAACTTAAATATAAATGTAAGCAAGAAGGTAAAATAAAAATGAAAAAGAAAGGTGCCAAAAGGAAGTATGTTTCAGTTGTGAATCTGGCTCCCTTGTTTACTTGCTTATATTTGAATTGTGGCTGACTGATTTAGTTACCGTCACGGTCACGTGCTAGACCCTCGGCGACGGACGCCAATTTCTGAAGATTCAACTTGACAACCGTATCGGTAAACATCCGCGCGTCCTCATCCGTGTTGCCTTGGGGCACATCGACGACATACGATTCCAAAACAACGGTCCAGATCCTGCCGTCGCGTTCGAACTCATGCACAGTGGTGACAGACCGGTAATTCCTGAGCCTATGCTCCCCACCAATTATGCTAAAACCCAAAACATGCCTCTCGTCATCGAGGATGTCGAGCCGCTCGGTGCTGGTGGCTGCGGGCAGCCCGGAGATGACGCTGACGTCGCGGGTCGATCCGACGGCTATGGTGAACCCGGGTCCGACGGAGCAGCTCCTGATGAAGTGCTTGTAGATCTGGGGCTTGTCGAATTGGCGGACTGTGGACCAGACGTACTGGAGAGGAGCGTTGATGCGTTGGCAGAGAAGAGAAGAGCATTTGGAGTGTCCGATTCTGTAGGTGTGGAACTCGGAGATAACGGGGGCTAAGTCGTCAAACTCTTGTTGGGTCAAACCCGGTGGAACCGCGGATTGATGGTTTGTGTAGATGACGACATGTTCTTGGTCTGGTTCTGGTTCTGCCATTGAGCTCGAGGGCTCTCCTTTCTCCATTTCCATGAAATTGTTAAGAGACGGAGAGAGTGAGTAAGATAGAAGAGAGTCGATGAGAAGGGTTTTTGTTTGACATAAAACTAATACGAGAGAGAGAGAGAGAGTGAAAATATTAGTTTATGAAATGGAGCCCAAGAAAAAACAAAAGGTATAATGGCATCGGAGAGATTGGGGATTGTGGATTGGGCATTCAGGGGGGTGAGTGGGGGCTGACACGACAGCCTGGCCTGGCAAAAGCAATTAAGTATAAACTAAAAAGCAAGTCAGAAAGAAAGGTAGGTCCGACGCCGTACCCGCCAGGCCTCACTCAACTGTCACCACACCGCCTCTTTAACCATTTATTAATTTCTTTGGTGTGAGCATGAGCAGAGGCCTCGACTGAACCTTCGAGATAAGGATTCCTTAATTTCTTTTGTTAAATAATATTATTTCAAAACTGTTTATCGTAAAAGTAACAAATGCATCAATTCGCTTGTGATTTATGCAGAGTATTTTAATATCGGCATTCATTATTTATCTATTACATTTATAAGATGTCATCCTATCCTTCTAAAAGATTTGTGTGGGACGTTAGTTTCGAGACATTTTTTGTAATTATCTTTGTTGTAGTTCCTAAAAAAAGATATTAAATTTCTTTAATATAACTCATAAATAAAGGTTTGTCAATTAGCAACAAAATTTGGTCACCATCATAATATGAAGTCTTTGATCTTTTTAAGTTCTGAACTGTGAATTCACGATCATAATGTGAAGTCATCATACTTATTTTCTTCTTTTTTCAAGCTTTGTTCTTAAAGTAGACAGCTGCAATATTTCGTCGCAATCATAACGTGAACTTGCCATTTTTGTTTTCGTCTGTAAGGAAGATAACTCAAAATGGTCACGACCATAATGTGAAGTTAGTACATACTTTTACATAGGGTTGATGACGGACTAGGCTGTACCTCAGACTCAAATATGAAAGCCAATGATAGATACGTAGTGTTGACATTGAAGGACTTTATTTCTATAATGGGTGAATTAACTAAAATTTTATAACAAAACATATGCGCCCAAACTGTGTGCACTTAAGCACACAATTCTTGGAAGATAACAGTTTGTAGCAACTGAAAACACTCAACTGTTGGAAAAATCAGAAAACCTACCTACCATCCAAAGCACGGTCATTTAGCAGCCTAAGATCCTCAAGTGTGGCCATCTGTTAGCGGCTTTCTTCTTCCTACTTTTGCAAGTTTTGACATTCTTATTCTTCCCTGGTTTTTGCTTAACAACTTCTGAATCTTTCTTCTCTTGTTCTTTCTCTTTGTTGGACGTTTCTTCCTCCTGAAAATGAAAGAAGCATCATAAAACAACCTATATTACATTAACGTTGTTTAATGTAATGTCACGATAATGGTTATTTCAGTTGGCCCTGGTCACGTTTTGTGTTGTTCAATAACATAAGTTACACTCGAGGCGGCGATGATCGGAAAATGAATACCTGAACTTGAGGCTTTTTGGAAAGAACCACATGAGCCTGCAGTTTGTTCGCTTGATTTTGATTATTCTGATAATTGAAAGTTGGGAAGGAGCTCGAAGGCTCGCTTTTGGATCCTTGGCTAGAAGATGCATACCCAGATGTTTGTGATGAAGTACCTGAGGTACTGCTAGCTTCCATCTCCAAGCAAAGCTGCAAAAGAAAACAGAAATCAGACATCTTAGTCACATATCTAGGAAATCAATTTAATTTGACAATCTAGATGGAATTGGAAATTTCACCTTCATTAATCGCTCTATTCAACGTGGATTTTGTTAAGAACACATTTGTTTTGTCGATACTGCCAAAGTTCTTACATGATCTTCCACATTATATAATTTGTATAAGAGAATCCCTTTTAACATAAAATCTTTTTGATATCTTTATTATAAACAATTTGATTACTGAAGAATTGTAATATATGCATGGTGATAAAAAGTTCTTTACCTGAAAAAGCCTACGTTCAAGAGATGTCACCCGATCCATCAACGATCCTTTCAAGTATGTCTCTCTAACTGCTAAATCCAATGGCATACATGGCCTCTCAGTAATTCGGACTCCATTGCTGTTGCTCCATTTTTGCATATTTTTCTTGCCTTCTAAACACTTCGTCTTTAATCACCCAATTAACAATGTAATCGCCAAATTAGACTTTCTAATATCAAAGCCTTCTTTGACATTAAGAGATAGAGCAAGGGCTTACCATAAAATCTATGTGATCCAATCTAGAAACAAGAGGCATGGTGGAATTTGATTGCCTTGAAACGTCCATCTCCTGTTACGGCTCAAGCTCGGAGCTTTATCTTATCACTAAGGTTGTTTAGTGCTTTAATCTTAGAGCTTCAGTTACACTTTTACACTTTCTTTTTCTTGTTTTTTCTGCTAAGCAATTGAGTATAGTCCTCCGTCCTCATCTCATTGGGTCGTTCCGTTGTTTGTTACAATACATGGCATGCATGCAGTGCAATGGACAGAACTGGTCATTCGGATGGTTTGTTACATCACATGGCGATTCATATGACTATATCGCCACATTTCAAGCCAGGATAGGCGATAGACTCGTATTCCCTGGAAGGCATTAACCAAATGGAATCAGTGATGACAATTTAGTTTGGGTCAGATGATCCGATCCAATTCAATCCATAGTTAACAGGTAGATCTCAATTTTTAAGGGTTTGGATTCGAGCTCGAGTCAGGGTATTCGGATTCGATAACTTTTTGGATCATCAACATCAACTTCCATATTTAGTCCACTGAAATCTTGCCATTGAAAATTCGATAGCCTCTGCATATAGGCAGTTCTTATTTAAGACATCAATGAAAAGGAAGGTTTCGAAAGTAACACATTTTATGGTAAAATCAGTTCTCCAGTTGTTGATATAGGTACAGACTTAAGATCCAAAACCACAGGACTTCGTAACCTAATGATAGGGGAGGATCAAAACTTGCTCTGCTAGTATTATAATTTTAACTTTCAGGTTTTCTCGAAGACTTCAGAACCAACCTGCATGCACAAGTTCTTCTTTGCACATTGATCAGACATATTAGAGGCATTGGAATGAGTTAAATTTCATCATAAAGTCACAAGGACAGCAAATCTGGAAACTGTGAGTAAGAAAACTACAATTTAGTGCTACCATCCTCGAGGGAAATGAATGTAACATGAAAATCTTATACACAAAATTTCGTTAGAGATTAATGTAGAAATTATAATCAGTTTCATTTATTGGTTATTTACATTTACTGCTAAAATTTGTAGTTAAATAGGATTTGTTTTAATTCGAAAGATTTGATATTTATTTGAGCTGTGTAATTAACAGATTAATTTATGTTTGTGAGTGGTTAGTTTGTGTGTGTTAGTGGGTACTTAGTGGATCATAATGGGCCATTGTTTTATGATAGTTTGTTACGGCCTGTCGTGTGTAGAAGGCTGATTCACACTTTGAATACATTCAGGTTTTCCAGCTCACATTCTTACCTCCTATTTGTTCGATAAAATTTCTCTTATAGCTTTTATTATTTTAATTGGCTTGTTCTCTTACATCTAGTGTCAAGCCACATTCTACTTCTGAATGGTTAACAATTATGCTGGAGTAAACCTCCCACAACCTTCAATTCCAATTTGAAAACATTTTTTTTTTACCATAAGAATTATGAGATTTGGTGGAAAATCACTATAACAAAGATGAAGCAACAATAAATAATAATAGAGAACTTCGAAAGAAAGATGGCAAAGCCTTATTTTCATTCACCAAGAAGTGGATGATGCAATTTTCTCATGCACTGCTACTGCCACAAAGTCAAAAGAAACCTGAGATGTATTGTAGAATGTTTGCCAGAGCAGTACAAAAGTGGTAACTACTAATTTTCAAATTATTCACAAAAAATTCAAAATTTTGTTTATAAAAGATGAAGATAGCTTGTCTGAATATACTTCTACCATGATTGGTGTTGTTAATCAAATAAAAAAATATGGAGAGATTTTGAGTGAGTAGAAAGTAGTCAAGAAAATTTTTAGGAGTTTACCTAAGAAAAATGATCATATTAAAGCTACAATTAAAGAGTCAAAAGATCTACAACTAGGAAGTATTAGACGAATTGCAGGGTTCTCTTTATTCTCATGGAGATAGAATGAAGATATATGATAATGATTATGTTGAGAACCCTTTTTATAGTAAGATGTATATTTTACAAGGTAGAAAAGATACCGGTCAATTAGGCAACAAAAGTAACTTTAACAAATTAAATGGTGGACACTTCTCACAAGATAGAAGAGGATGCAAAAGCAGTGGTTGACCCAACAGGAACAACTAGTAGTTTAGAAGCATTGGTAAAGGTAAAAATGAGAGATAAAAACAATGATATTATTACAAGAAATATGGACATATAGAAAAAAATTTTGCAAGCTTGAAGAAAAACAAGCCAACCTAGCCCAAGAAAAAGTGGAAAATGAAAGTGAGAGTGTCTTTCTTACATGTTTCTCATCTAAAAAATGTCCTCTAAAAGTTTAATACATCGACATTGGTTGTAGTAATCACTTGACAATTGATTTGTAACTTTTCACAAATTTAGATGAATCTATTACTAGTCATATTGCAATAGGTGATGGAACAATATGCATGGCATAAGGAAAAGGTACTATAATGTTGAATTCTCTTGGTTTGAATTGTATTCAGAATGTAACATATGTTCCTGATTTGGATTCAAATTTGTGAAGTGTGGAACAATTTATAATGGATAGTTATTCAATTCTTTTTTAAGATTCTACTTGTTATATGTTTAAAGATAAATTAAAGAGAGTCTTGCTTGTCATTGTACTCACGACAAAAAAATAAGATTTTTCTTTACAATGACAAAAAGTAAGATTTTTCTTTACATTTTGCTTCTAATGAAAAACATGCATTGAAGGCACATTGACTTATGCTGGAGTAAACCTCTCACAACCTTCAATTCCAATTTGTCACGACATGATGTATGGCGTACCAAAATGAAAACACTATTTTTATCCTAAGAATTATGAGAATTGGTGGAGAATCACTATAACAAAGATGAAGTAACAATAAATAATAATAGAGAACTTCAAAAGAAAGATAACAAGGCCTTATTTTCATTCAACAAGAAGCAAATGATGTAATTTTCTCCTACGTTGCTACTACCATGAAGTCAAAAGAAACCTGAGAAGCATTGTAGAATGTCTGCCAGAGCAGTGCAAATGTGGTAACTATTAAATTTCAAATTATTCACAGAAAATTCAAAATTTTGTTTATAAAAGTTGAAGATAGCTTGCTTGAATATACTTCTACCATGATTGGTATTGTTAATCAAATAAAAAATATGGAGAGATTTTGAGTGAGCAGAAGGTAGTTGAGAAAATTTTTAAAAGTTTACTTAAGAAAAATGATTATATTATAGCTACAATTGAAGGGTCAAAAGATCTGAAACTATTAAGTGTTAGACGAATTACAAGGCTTTCTTTTCTCTCATAAAGATAAAATGAAGAGCTATGATAATGATTATGTCTAGAATGAAGAGATATGATAATGATTATGTCGAGAACCCTTTTTATAGTAAGATGTAGATTTCACAAGGTAGGAAAGATACCAGTGAATTCTCCTTACAAGAAAGAAAAGGAGGCAAAAGTAGTGGTTGACCCAACAGGAACAACTAGTAGTTTAGAAGCATTGGCAAAGGTAAAAATGAGAGATAAAAACAATGATATTATTGCAAGAAATATGGACATATAGAAAAAAAATTGCAAGTTTAAAGAAAAACAAGCCAATCTAGCACAAGAAAAAGAGGAAAATGAAATTGAGAGTCTCTTTCTTACATGTTTCTCATCCAAAAAATGCCTTATAAAAGTTTAATACATTGGTGAATGTTGTCGCCTACAACCAAATATAAAAAAATCCAACTTCCTGCAACACAAATTAATGTAGCAGTGGAAAGTCGGGATCGTACCCACGAGGAATTCAGACCTTGGTAGTTACGAATAAAAGGAGGGGTTTTGTAATTGTGAATTAAACAAATTTTAATTAAAAATTGAAACTGAAAAATAACTAGAAACAAAATAATGAGAATTTAACAATCAATAGAAATAAATCTTAGTTTTCGGTCTCCTTCGTTATTGAACTTGCGTTGATCATCGATACTAAAAATAACCAATTTATTAGTTTAGTATTCGTCGTGATAAATTTCTTCACCTATTTTTTCTTATGTTTAGTTGACCAAAACATGTATTTGAATCAACACTTATTAATTAATAACCTAGATACGATCTCATATTTAATTAATTAATAGCTTTATGAATCAAGAAAATCGACGAACTAGACAACATACATACGATGTATATTTAGCCTAGACAATTATTTTTCCTAGAATCA
>JANVCL010000001.1:21541163-21568343 GCA_026546855.1 Erythroxylum incrassatum
ACCTTGACATAAAACAAGATTAATTTCCATTAAGTACAACTTCAAACCTCAAGAATAAAGAAAATTAACACACAAAACATAGAAAATAACGACATTAACATACATCGACAGTGGTTGTAGTAATTACATGATAATTGATTTGCAACTTTTCACAAATTTGGATGAAACTATTACTAGTCATATTGCAATGGGTGATGGAACAATATGCATGGCATAAAGAAAATATACTATAATGTTGAATTCTCTTGATTTAAATTGTATTCAGAATGTACAGTATGTTCCTGATTTGGATTCAAATTTGTGAAGTGTGGGGCAATTTATAATGGATGGTTGTTTGATTCTTTTTTAAGATTCTACTTGTTATGTGTTTAAGATAAATTAAAGAGTCTTGCTTGTCACCATACCCATGACAAAAAATAATATTTTCCTTTACATTGTCGCTTCTAATGAAAAACATGCATTGAAGGCACATTGACTTACAAGAATTGGCTTTGACATCATAGATTTAGTCATTTGAGTTTTAGAAATTTAATTCTCATATCAGAAAAGAACTACGTTAGTGGGTTGTCAGTGATTAAACATGTAAATGAGATATGTGAAAGTTCTACAATTGGGAAGCAACATTGCCACTTTTTTCCAAAAGGACAAGCAAAAAATTCTTCAAAAACCGAAAGAGCTATTTCATACAGATATTTGTAGGCCTATAGGGATACTTTCTCTCAACAACAAGTATTCCTTAGTCTTTATTAATAATTTTAGTCGAATGAAATGAGTTTATTTTTTTAAAGAAAAATCAAAAGTCTTTTTTATATTGAAGAAATTCAAAACATATATTAAAAAACAAAGTGAGCAGCCAACTTGAAAACAGATTATGGGGGAGAATTTTTCTCTAAGGAATTTCATAAGTTTTGTGATAAATGTGTGATTCATATGCAACTAAAAGCTAGCTACACATTACAACAAAACATAGTCACGAAAAGGAAGAACCACAACTTTATAAAGATGGGAATATGTGTGCTAAAATCCAAAACTCTTTCAAACAATTTATGGGCAGAAGCAATTCATACAGCAACCTACATTTTTAATTGATCTCCAAAAATAACTTTGCATCAAGAAACACAATTTCAAGCATGATATGGTTAGAAGCCTAAACTAACTCATTTAAAAGTTTTTGTTTGTATTGCATTTGTGCACGTTCCACTTTAAAAAGGAGAAAAATTAGATGATAATATCACCATATATATTTTATGGGTTATAATAACAAATTTAAAGGATATCATTTTTATAATCCTCTCACCAAAAAATTATTAATAAGTCAAGATGTTTTTTTATGAGAAAAATAGTTAGGATTGGAAGAATATGCTTATTTGAAGATAGTAAATCCCTTGATTCCCCGAAAGAGAAGAAGATTGAAATGAGAGTTCCAAACTTTTTACACTAAGCTATTTTCAATCACCTACATCAATACAAAGCTAAACTAATGTCTCAAACTTGTTCTCACCAAGCTTTTCCTCATCAAATTCGCCACCAAGAAAATAAAGATCCTTGTAAGAAATTTATGAAAGCACAAAACAATGTCAGCTTGCTCAAATTGAATAACCAATATGTTTGAAGAAGCAGTAAAGTCCAAGGAATGACATGTAGCAATGGATAAGAAATGAGAGCCTTAGAAAGAAACATGATGTGGGAGTTACTTAATCTTCCAAATGGGAAGGAAGTTGTTGGGAAAAAGTGGGTCTATAAAATCAAGTTCCATGCTGATAGTACTATCCAAAAATACAAACTAAGGCTGGTTGCCCTTACGTACATGCAACGAGAAGGCATAGACTTTGAAGAAACTCTCTCTAGTAGCAAGGTATGATACAATAAACATTGTTCTAACTATTGCGCCTCGGGGCTAATATGGAAGAATAGATAAACATTCAATAATTATTTTTAGAAAAGTCCAAGTGAGCCAATTTTGTATGTAAAAACTAGAGGTATGCTTGAAATTCTTATTGTTTGTCTCTATATTGATGATTTGATCTATACCAACAATAGTGACGTGTTATTAGATGAGTTTGAAATGACTAATTTAGGGTTGATGAATTTCTTTTTAAGGTTAGAAGTTCAACAATGTGATGCAAGAATTTTTGTTTTCTAAGAAAATAATGTTCATCATCTTCTCAAAAGATTCAATTTGAAGGATAACAATTTTGTGAACACTTTTATGCGTACCAATAAAAAGCTTTGCTTAGATGATGGGAGTGAAAAAATTGAATCTCAATTATACAGGAGTTTGATAGGATGTTTGTTGTATATCACAAACAGCAACCAAATATTATGCTAGCAACAAGTCTTTAGTCCAGGTCCTATCAAGAATCATTTGGGTGTTGCAAAACAAATCTTGAGATATTTGAAAAGAACAAAATTTTGGAAAATATGGTATAAATGCAAAAACAGTTTCAGGCTGTATGGTTTCTTTAACAGTGATTTAAGGGGTTGCTTTGAAGATTGAAAGAGTACTACAAGTTACACGTTCACTGTGGGTGCAGGTGCTATTTCATGGAGTTTAAAGAAACAACCATCTGCTGTTGTATCATCTTTAGAGGCTGCATATATGCCTATTACGAGGACAACTTATCAAGTTGTTTGGTTGTGAAGGATCTTGGTTGATATGAAGTGAGCTTAAGGAGAGGCAACCGCTATTCACTGTCATAATCAGTCAATTTATTATAGCAAAACTAAGACATATAGAGACTTGTCATCGCTTCATAAGGAAAGTTAAGATCAAGTATTGTAATACTAATGATCAAGTAGTTGCAGATTTATTTACCAACTAGTAACATTGAAGAAATTCATGTATTTAAGAAACTTGTTAGTTGTTGGTGATTTCTACATTAAGGAAGAGTGTTAGAGATTAATGTGGAAATTATAATCTAGTTTTACTTATTTATAATTTGGCTCGTTCTCTTACAAAATTTTTGGGCAATCAATTACTTTACCTTCTTTTTCATATTTGATTTGCTTAGAAAGCTCAGAATTCATGGCCTGACCACGTTAATTTTACATGTTTCTTGTCCTTGGAACCGAGGTAGAGTAAAAATAGATTTAGCGTTAACGAGTGACAATATTATGATTTCTTACTCAGACATTTGCAAGTTTACTGGTTGGATGTGCAACAGATCTTAAGACTGGCGAAGAAGACCGAGGTTCAGTCCCCGAGTATATCCATCAAATGACAGGGAAAAAGTAACTTTCTTCTTTGTCAAAATCATTAAATCAGAAAGAATATTGATTGATGCAAGTAAATGTTGGTGACTAGGAAATGGTTCTTCAGCAACCAATTCAATAACAGAGATTTGAAGGATATTTGCTGTTTATCTGTTAGCATAGATGTAAGCAATTACCTGAAGGAATTCTTGCTTTGATGATTAGAGATGGTGATATGAATGACTCATAAGCTACTTAGCCCAAACTAGATCTTGTAATTTCATATGCCAAGAAGCATGCTGCATTGGCGGGAATGCTACGAGCCATGGCAGGGCCGAATCCCTTGTATAAACCCTTAGCACGCTCTGAGGCCAGGATCTTCCTAAAAGCATCAATGGAGCCAGAGAACTTGGGATTTTTGAAATCATCAACCTGAATCACACTCTTAATAACATCGGTGGGATAGACTAATAGCCAGAAGGAGCCTCCAGCCAAGCCCCCAGCCAACATCAAAGAGCCCCTTCCGAGCTGAGAAGTGTCCTGGCCTCCTGCAAGCGACTGTTTTAGCAATTCATAGACACCAAACATAATGGCATTTCCAGGAACTTCACGTGCCAATGTGGGAATCAAACCCTTGAAGAGACCCCTTGCTCCACCTTCAGATTTGAGAACATGCCTGGCCACATCCATAGGTCCCCCATACTTCACTGCCACAGAAGCAGATTCTGAACCTCCTAATGCACTTTGTGCTTGCAACCTGTTCTCACAGTGACATGCCAGAAGTCATTTCACAGATTAAATAGGTTCCTATAGTTTCTTTGTCTTGAAGAGAAAAAATATATCGCAGCTTAAGCAATCAATGTAGATTATGAGTTACAGAATTCTCAGTATTGCACAGACTTGGTAAACAACAGACAAATTAAAGAAATAGAAATTTCAACAAGTTCTTCAATTGGTTTTTATTCTCTTGAGAAATTTTGGCCAGAAAAGGTAAATAAAAATGAAAAACAGAAAGCTTTCTGTAAGGACAGAAAAAAAGTGCAGTACACATGTTTAACTGGTGAACGATTAACTCATAAATTCAAGACTAAATAATAAACAGCATTGGGATTAGCTGTCAATATCAATTTAAGGCTCCGCAATCCACAATTTCCAGGTAACAGATAAAATGTACATACCATTTCAAAATAGGTTAAAGAAGAAATTGTGAGATATAGGCTTCCAGATTCATGAACAAGAAACCAATCAATTTCTAAAAGAAGTTGCTAGGGGACACCTCTACAGTTGTGATCATTATACTAACCTGCACTTAATCAATTCAGTTGGGCAAGCTAAAATTGAAACAGCAACTCCAGCCCCTGCTCCACATATGACCTGCTGATTAACAGTAAGCGGGGCACCAGGCTCCGACCTTAATAGTGCCTCCATTTGACCCCTAACTGAGAAAAGGACTGCATTGAAAGCTGCCACAGTGGCAAGTGGGGCCCCCATACCCTTATATAAACCCCTAGGACCTTCAGCCGCTAAAGTCTGCCTTACAGCATCCACTGCACCACTATACTTGGGAGGCTGGCCAGGCAGTGGAACAGGCTGGCTTTGGAGCTTGACCTTGATAGTATCAAAAGGGTGCCCAACTATCAATTGTGCTGCTCCTCCAACCGTACCGGCAGTTAAGTCCTTTGCCACGTCTCCCATCTGCAGAATAAGTTGGAAAAATGAATCCAATTGTTGGAGAATTACACTAAAAGGTGTTAAAACAGGCTTATATTCTCAGAGATTTAAGGCAAATGATACAAGAGAATAGACTCATTCCCTTTTTTTGGTTGTAAAAAGTTGAGCTATGAAGCAAATGACATAGAAAGAAATACCATCGATAAAAATTTTGATTTGATACGATGTACTAAATTAGACAGGAAGTTAACCGTGATAGTTTTTCTTCGGCAGCACAAAGGTACGTGGCAGATGAGACATAAGAATGGAAGCTGGGATTATCTCACAATTGCTAGATAAGCAATAATGGATAAAGAGGAATACAAAAATGGAGCAGTAATCAGTTAAAAGTTTTCAGTCAATAGAAGACAAAAGCAAGACTTGCAAAAAACAAACACAAAAGGCAACATTTATATGTAAAGAATTCCATCAGAAGCATCCACTAACTGCAATTTGTAAAGTTTTTAGGGATCAGTTGGGGAATAAAGAACAAAATTGGTCCAATAATTCTTTCAACTCATAGGCCCTCCAATCAAGTGATTTCCTTTCTCTAAAAGAAATTCCTTTTATGCCTCAAAGTACTCTTATGCAAAGGTTAACGTTCTACAGAAACTCAAAAGAAAGGTGCGAAACTAACTTAAATATTATGGGTTTTAAATCTTTTGAAAATCTTTAAAATTACTCATCTTATATTTGTGATTGAATTCTTTAAAGTGTAGCTGCAACACTCTGTTGGCTTTATGCAACAACTGATCTCTTCCTCTTGTGTTCTAACCTAACTTATGCATGCACTCAACATCTTTAGTTGCAAGACACGTTTTCCAGAATTGATAGACTTAAGAACATGGGAATTAAATTTGTGGTAGATAAAATTAAAAAAACATAGTAATCAAGTCCCAACCATAACTCAACTGAAAAAAGAAACGAATACAGCAACTAATGATTGAAAAGAACAATCATTTTGGTAAAATGTCCACAATCATTGCCAGATCCAAATCCCAAATCTCACATTCGACAAGTTTTTATACCAAATGAGCTGTAAAGCTTTAATGCTATGGAAGGGAAAGCGGAAGACATGATATAGCCCATGGATGCACAACTTGCAAAGTTATAGAAAATGGACAACAAAATAGATAAGTTTAGAGTTCGGTCACCCTGTACACATATCAAATTACTTCGCATAAAAAGAAAGTAGGGTGACCCAGGGCGACCAGTGAAGTTGGAGGAATGGCTTGCTGCATGATGTAGACAGAATGGGAATGTAAGAATTCCAGAGCACTTAATTGCCATTGGCATGTACTAGATTAACTGTTGCAAGTCTATACCCTTTTACTCCTCTCCAAATTCCAATGAGCAACACTTCTTCTCCTACTTTTTTCATAAAGTTAGGAACTGCAGTCCATCTTTAACACTTTAATCATGAAGAAACAAATCTAGTTCTAAATGTTTTGTACTCAGATTCTTTACCCAAAAAAGGAAAAAGAAAGGAGACCTTTTCTCTTAAGGCAGCCAGATATCCTGAATACTAGTAATTATACGCATATGCAATAGAAGGCATTAGAGAGATGACAATGGCATAACTTTTCTAGTAATACATGATGTTAGTCAAACATTAAAGTCGTAAAGTTGAACTATGAAGCATCCATATACTAAAATATATGGAGACTATGACATTTCAGGCGTGGTGAAACAATCCACCAAAAACTTTGATGGTAAAAGTTTTAGGACATTGATTCAGCAACTCAAATTAACACGATGTCCACAATATCGTGGAGAAAACAGTAATCACATCGAAAGTTAACAGATTTTAGATTCATTGCTGAAAATGCCGTAAGAAACCAATGAAGTTTTGTATCTAACATCTAAGCAATACACAGAAACTTACCAGAGCCTAATTCTACAAGCACGAAACACAACAAACGAGATGAAACAACGAACGGAAAGTCAGTGACTTTAGGTTTACCCAGATGATATAATCTGAAGAAATAGAAAACTGTTAGATCTAAATTGGATTTGACATACACAAACCAAGGTGTAAGATATGGCAAACTTACCACATAGAAGGCGAGTACGACCTAGCAAGGGAGAGCACGGTACTACTGCACACCCCGTTTGTCCAGGAGGATGGGAAAAAGAGGTAGACAAGAAATGGAAGGACTTTGGTTGAAAGCAGAGAGATTGGGCTATCAATATATAAGGCAACAAAGAATCTTAACACTAGACCAAGAAGGGAATGATCGCGAGAGATTATAAGAGCCACAAGAGAGTAGATAGATTCAGACAAAACAAAGCCACCCACTCCTACTCCATACCACCAAGAAACAAACTTGGAGAGAGATGTGGCTGTGTTGTGAAGTTTGTGAGAAAAGGTTCGGTTTTTTGTCACGTAAGGACAAAGTCAAACCAACACAGTGATTATTATGAGTCCAACAAACGGGTGTTTATGGCTTTTGCTTTGCACCAGCGCATACGAGGCTGCTAACGGGGAGTTGTTGGTGAATTTTATTTAGTGGACGCTGAAGAAAAGATCAAATTTGTGAGCTGCACACTCAAAACTTTGGCTACATTTGATTAGAATACAGTTGGAACATCAAGGCAGAACTCAGAAGCCAAAAGAAAAGAACATTAGAAATTAGAATCACCGGCTTCAAAAAAAAAAGACTAATAATTTGTGAACATTTATTTTTAAATAGCATTTAATTAACATTTTAATGAAAAAATTAATATCTTAATTTTAATTGTTATTTATTCAAACTTTTTATAAAAATATGCTTATTAATTATATGATTCGTATTTGAAAAGTTTTTTCATATCATAATATTCTGTCTTTGAAATAAAAATATGATAATATGCGAGTATGTTAAAATTAAAAAAGGAATCACATAATATTTTCTTTTCTCCGTGATATTAAGAAAATTATTCATGAGTTTATAATGTAATTTTATAATATCTAATTTCTAATTAAATTTTCATATAAATTGAAAATTTTAAAATTTTATTATTAAAAATATTTAAACTATGCAATCCAAACCTAATTTAAATGAAATAATTTGGTAAAATATAAATGTTTATAACAATTTAAAAATAATTTAGACTTAAAATTTTTTGTTCAAACATACTAAATTGCATTGGATTAAATAGAAGTTTATTATATTGGGAGCAATTATTAGAGTAAAACTAATAAATTTTTTAATTTTAATTGAAGTTTAGATTCATATAACACAGTAAATATATTGCAAGGAATATGATATAAAGTAAAATACTTGTCTTTGTTATTTCTAAAAAATTTTATTGAGCTATATAAATAATATTTTACTAATTTTATTAATTTAGATAGAAAAATATTTTTTCTCTAAAAAAATTATAAGTTTTCCTCACTAAGTTATAGGCTATTATCATCATTACTTAATCAAAATTCCATGCACCACGAAAGCCTAGCTATATTAGGTAAATGATCTGCTTCACCATTTTAGCAGGTACAATCATATCTTTTTCTGGGAAAAAGCTCGCACTTTTATCAGAGGTTTAACCCAACATTTCATCAATCAATTCATTTACGCGGTTTTGCTAACTCAAAAGCTAAAAGGTAAAATTTAGATGCTCAAAGCTGAGATCTTTTTTGAGAAATTTCTCTCAATTGTCCTTGTTTCACTTCAAGTTCAGGAAGCAATTTATACAATCCAACCAGAGGTAGAGCCAGATTCACAGGCATGGCAAGTTCTCTTTTGACTATGCAAAGACATGAAATTTGTTTCCAGTTCCTGATCAACATGGATCAAACACTTACAGCCGCAGATTTTTCGCTATACATTTTGATATCCATACTAAGTATTTACAAAGGCACATTGCCCGAATCCTAACAGTTACGCGAGTTACCAAAAAGTGAAAGCGAAGTATCAATGCCATCGCATCCAGGAAACAGCTGCTCTACTTCTGAATCCGTCCTTGACACTTGCCTCTCCTCGGTGAAGGGTAATGCAAGAGAAAGGGAAAGAGATGGTGAGCAATCTCCATTTCCTACGCTTGTCATTGTACCAGAATGCTTATTCTCTTTATCTTCATAGTCCAGAATCTCAGGAAATAGAGTCATTATTCCAGGCTCTCTTGAGCTTCTTCTTTCAGCTGCTGGGAAGATAAAACTCTGGATTGTAGATTGCAACTGTTTCTTATGCCTCGCTGAGACTAACTGCGGAATTGTGTTGACCGCCGACTTATTTTCTACCAAGCCAGAATCTAGAGTATATCTTAAGTTATTATATACTCTGCCATCGCCAGATGAGCCAAGGTCATCACATTTAACCATTCCACCGGATTTTCTCATTCTTTTGCATACTAGCTCTTCATCATCCTCAAAGCCATCTACATCACATTCTCGGTTCAAATCAATTTCATGTTTTCTCTTGGAATCTCTTTCCTTTCCCTGCATGAATCAATTAAATATCAGGAGGAGTTAGGTCTGTGGATGTATTTGGCCCAATAGGGTAACATATGGACAGAAAAACTAACATTAACAACAAGAATGTAGCTCAAAGCTTGAAGAACATTACCTGGAAATAATGAAGCTCTATAGGTGACTGCTCATTCTTCACCAAAGCATCAGCTGCAATCAGCTGTCTGTCAGATTTTTCATGATCAGAAATCTTACACTGAGGAGAAGGTTCTTCATTCTTGCAAATCTTAGTTTGTCTTTCAGAAGAAAGTGCTGGCAATTCTGGTGCTGTTAAGGCGTGTAATGTATGTGGCTCATCAGACTGCGAATTGGATGCATGCAAAATATCACTCGAGTGCAGAAAAACAGATATGTTCTGAGACCCAGATGGTTCCAGATTCAAGCTAGAAGTACAAGCTGTTTCTCGAAGAACTGCACCCTCTTGGCAATTTATCCTCCTGGCTTTAAAAACACCCCATAGAAACAACAACTTGTTCCATCCTGCAATAAACAAGTTCAGAGAACAAAATCTCAAGTAAGAATCAAACGTCTCCTATTCTTGCAGATAACTTTGATGTTCAGATTATGAAGGTCAATTTTTACGTTGGGATTTTTCTGGGAGCAGGTTAGATGAGAATATTAAAAGCTCGACTCCATTAACATTTCCTCTGAGACCTAAATCACCTCTAGTCATGCTTTCCAACAAGCCCTTGTAATTTGTCTCATAGCTGCATACGAAGCATATGGAAAGAGTTAAGCAGATTGTTGACATAACACAGAGAATCGTAATTGACATAAATTCCCCAACCTCTTAAGGTCTTCAGCAAAAAAGTAGAGAGCAATGTTATCTTCCTTGGCCTGGTTTTCCAGGAACTGGGATGGCCATATTGATAAGCGAGGTACTTGCTCCACTAAAATCTTCTGAGGAAACTTTTCCACTACTTCAAGAACTTTAGGTGAAGCAGAAGTGGATAAATGTGCCTGCATGCCGTCAAAGGAACTGAGAGATTCCCTTCCCTGAATTTGAAATCCACCTCTACACAAGATAACAGAGATTCATGATAAGTCACTTAGAGCACTCACTTCCATGAAATTAATATTCTCGGCAGATTAAAATGCCATAAATACAAAAGAAATAAGGACCATACTGCCATATATAGTCAAGCCGTGGAATTGTAGACACCAAAGATGGAATATTTGATATAAAAAGGTCTTTTCCCGAAGAGAGTTCTCCAGAAGGAAGAGTGGGACGTGAATTATTTACTTTCGGGTGCTCTGCATCCTGAATTACATCGTTGGCGAGCCTGTATTGTTTTTCACTTACAGAATCTCTATGATGGTAACCACTGGCTGATCTTGGTGAGGAACTTGATTTAGCTTGACATTTAGGTCTTGATAATGGAACTAAGCTAGTTTCAACACAAGGTTTAACTATTCTGTCCCCTGAACAAGATGTACGTGCAGCATATGCTCCAGGTGTTGTAGCTGAAGGACTGTGCAACCTTGATTCAATTTTTGTTACTACAGAGTTTCGCTCCTTTCCTTGTACTGGTCTCTTCAAGTCTTCTATATTTGGATCCCTAAAAGGAAGCTCTCTAACCTTAGAATCACCAGTACTTATACGGTTGAAGCTGGCATTGTTGAGTGATTTAGATTTACTGAACACCCTGGAAATGCTCTTCACATTACCAGTGACAACAGTTCCTTTAGCAAAATTTTGCTTTTCTGCACCATCGTCAACATGTTGGAATTTCAATTTTGAGTCCTCAGAATTAAATGATTTTGACTTGGAAAGACAACCTGCAAGTAAACAACTTAGATCAAAAAAAGGAAAAAAAGGAAGACATGGAGAAAGTAACATTTGTCAATTATAAAAATGAAGTCTGGCATCTTTATAAGAATGCAGCCTCCATACATAAGCTACAATGATTAGTTAGCCCTTATCTCATTCCAACCCAATCCTGGGCCACTGTTGCCAGCCAAACTACCTATAAAGCTTTATGTTATGGTTCCCTTACCCAACTTTTTGAATGAATTGTCCAGATGTGCTCCAGCTTTGATAAAAGATTTGGACGGCTTGGGTGACGAGGCAAATTCTATTACAGCCCTTCTTTTTGTCATAGACATGTCTTCTGCATTACCCAGTGGCCTCTTAACAGGGACGTGATATAAATTTTCAAATTTTCTAACTTTATTTCCATCCGAACTTTTGTTCTTCATTTCCAAAATTTTCTTGTCAGCATTAGAATTCCCAGCATTTAGTTCAGTTTCAGTCAAGGATGATCCCTTCAACCTAACTGTTTTGTCTTTTTCATACTCATCATGCCTTTGCTTCGCAATTTCGTCCTCCACAATGCATTCTTCACACATCCAATCACCTTCAGGAACTTTATTCAGCTTTACACGCATGCAATAACTGGAAGACAGATATCAAATGTCACCCAGAAAGGAAATTCATAGACAAACAAACAATATTAATTTCAAAATAAATGAACTGTATGAGACAATCCTAACACAAAAGAAAAAATATGGACCTACATGTGTTCTGCCCCATCATTACACTTGCTACAAGTAGCAAGCATATCCTCCCGACCCACATCTCCACAGATATCACAAACTTTTACCTATGACAATGAAGCAAGAATAAAATGAGAATATTCCAATTGAAGCAAAAATACAAAGGAAAAAGAACGCTGAAATATAGACATCTTTCATCCATAATGGAAAACAAAGAAGATAAAAGATAACAGACATTAGCAAAAAGTGGATATGTCGGCTTTCTATATTAACAATAAAATGAAGCACCAAACAATCGATTTCCGAAACTTGCAAAATCAAGAAGGATCAAGCCATGAATTAGGGATCCTAGAACAATATAATCAGAAAAAATAGTGAATCCAACAAGAAAATAGTAAGACAATAATAATATTAATTTCCAAGATAATGCAACATAACACAAATCAAACAATTTTTTGTTGACAAATGATATTCATTATGCAAGTTCACCAAACAATCAATCTCCATCTCCCAAGCCCAAATACTAGCTTCACTATGAGCTGCATGTCACAAAAATCAAAACATAGGCTTAATTGTCAATACATTCAGATGCCACATAACATTGAAAACACACAAAACCAGAAACCAAATGCATATATGCCTTACCATGTTGCCTCTCTCTTGTTAGGGCTTAATTATAGATGCTTTTGACCTCTAAACTTTTCTTTCAAGTCATACGTATGCCTCAAATGTAAAATCATACTAAATGAAAGCCATTCAGGAAGTTCTACCTTTGCCAATCATGTCTTTATTTATGTAAATCCTGTTACAAATTATCTATTAACAAAATCAATGGTGATACTAAGTTGCTTAGCCTTCGCAAAGCACTAAAAATTATCTATTAACAAAGTTAATGGTCATACTAAGTTGCTTAGTGTTTGCAAAGCACTAAAAATTATTCATTAACAAAATTAATGGTGACACTAAGTTGCTTAGTGTTTGCAAAGCACTAACTGTATGCTGTCCATATTGATTTAACTGAAACATAGATTACTACTAGTAACAAGCAGCAACCAACAAATTAATAGGCACTGAACCTTCCTCTTCTAATATGCCCAATTCACCTCCCTCGTTATCATAGATACATCAGCACAGACCAAGCAGGCTATCCTTATAAATAAACTCTAGCAAAGTCCATTCAAATCCCTAAATATACATGTTATGCTCCTGTCCCGGCTAATTTCATTCATTTTCTGCGGCCCAGGTGTAAATTGCAAGAAAAACCATCTCAGATTTTCAGTCAAAGATTATTTCACCTTGACTGTCTATTCATTTGTGCCAAGGAAGAAAGACACAAAATGCTATCTTGGCTGTTGTTTGTTCTATCTTCTCTTTACAAATTTTACTTTTCCCAACGTCAGAAATTGTAGTCACTCAAGTTACACAACATCAAATGTTACAAAGGTTCACTTTTTTCCCCAATTCACATTCTTATCACCTACAAATGGACAACTGGTACTTAGTAAGTTACAACCTTATTCATTTCTACTTTAGCTTCCACAAACTTGTGCTTTTGTTTAAATATACAGACATAATGCTCAGAGCTCTTTGAGAGCTCTATTCAATGTGTAGCAAACCTAATAATGATGCCATACACAAGTGCAAGAGGAAAGTATAGGTCCTGAAGAAGAAATTGAGGTGAATACACTTACTTCGTCCTCCAAATGACCTGATGCATCGCCCTGGTTGACTTGCTGAGTTTGCCGAGCATTTCCACGTGCATTGGATTCATCACCAATACGAAGCTTTAAATTTTCCTTCTTGTGCAAAGATTTATCCAGTTCAGCAGCCACTTCTCCATCATTCACTTCACGTTTTGTTATCTTCATATAGCACTTAACATCCTGCATTTGATCGTGAATCATAAGAGTTTTGGCTCTTGCCAATGGAGGTTCAACTTGTTCCACAGAGCACTCAGAAGGTTCTCCCTGGAACATTGAAAAACACATCAAATTTATTGCATTGTGATTATGCAGAAAATATTATTTGTTGAATTACAGAAAAAGAATCTGGATTAATCACCTTCATCGAACTGGAACCAACATGAGAATTTTTCTGAGAAGAAATTTCTGATAGGTCTAATTTATTTGAAGTAAAATCAACTGCCTTCGATGATTCTTTATTGAGTTTAATTTGGTTTCTCGGGTAACTTTTTTCCATAACATCTACATGTTTTCTACCCATACCGCAGTCAACAGCGTTTTCCGCTGAAAGATAACAATCAACTGAAGCAGAACTATGTTCAACATTTTTTTCTATGTCACTGTTGCTATCAACAGTAACCTTCTCAGAGCATTTTGAACCGCTGATGCAAGATATGTTATCACTAAAAGCCTCCATTTCTTTTGATGTCTGACATTGATTTGAAAAACATCTTTCATGAGATTGAGCTGCTTTGAGATTTGTGGAAGCTGTTTGGAAACCATTGACTTTTACTTCTGTGCATACTGAGATATCAGATGCTCTCGGTGTGTCTTTACTTTCTTCATTTTCAGAGACTGAATCATGACTTGAACATGCACTTGCGTGGTTACTAATTTCACCGCTTAAATGTTGTTTCCGATTATATCCGCTACTTGTACCAGACAAGATATCAGGATCCCCATTAGAGCAAACCTTTTCCCTGGAGGTGTTATCCGAAAGATCTCCATCAGTCTTCCTCCCAACAGGTGATGCCTGCTGTTCAGAAAGCAGAAAAGACGAGCTGGGACTTGCACATGACCCAGATTCTTCCTTCACATGGAGTTTACCACTCGAACAGTGTTGATTTCCAGCTTCTTTAACAGTGTAGTCTGATCGCTGCAATGTGAAAACAACTAAAAGCCATCAGCTAATTAGTAATGAAAAGGAAAAAAATACTCGGTTGTCAGACGCTAGGGAATTGACTGAGAAAATATGGAAAGAAGTGAGTACAAATTTGAGTTACCAAATTATAAGAGAAATATGATGTTCACAAAAAGAAAAAAAAGAAGAGGATCATCTGATGTATCCACCGTACACCGTACAGATTATACTGTTCTAGTAAAGCAAGATTTAACACTGATCCACTTGCCTTACACAAATGTTGACAAAATTAAACAAATGCAACCACAGTAGATACACAAAGAAGATTATCACACTTAACTTTTCATTGACTTAGAATCCTACAAGATGTAAAATTGTCCATTACAAAAGCAAAAGTGGACCAATTTTGAAGTAATAAATGAAGCACAGGAGAAATGTGCAATGAAGAGCTTTAATCAGAAAATGGGCAATTTATGTCCAATATGCACTCATAAGGGCATCATATTTCGCGACACTATTAAACCATAAGTAAAACTAAACATCTACACAAACAAAATTGATTGTAACTCGTTTATTAGTATAACCTGTGAAAATCAATATCAGTCCTAAAGTAGGTGAAACGTTTCCAATGCTGATAAATAATTTTGTCTCATTCAAAACTACCAACTGAAATTGAAGTCACCAACATTTTAAAATGACAAATTTTTATTATATTCTCAGATATGATTCCTCACATGTTTTAAGTAATCAACAAAATAAGGCACCAAAAGAATCAAAATGAAACCATATTTGGAAAAAAATTTCCCACCATATTCAACTCAACAATGTGATCTGCTGCATCTGTCGGTCCTTGCATCCGATGACTGCCGTTCCGTATAGGTGTAATCTATATAGCAATTATAAATTGCAGTAGATACGAATTATAATTAGATTACCAACACTTGTCATATTTCCATAGCTGGAAGTAACCATTGCAAGACACAAAAGACAATATCTTTCTAAGTTGGTCATTCACATAGATGCAGAGTTGCAAACATACGACTGCAAGAAATAACGAATGACAAAAAACCATAAGAAAGGAATATTATAGATTGTTGATAATACAAGAGGGACTATTGAAGAAACAACTAGTCCAGTAGTAATTTCACGCCGTCCAAATTTCAAAGTTTACGGAAAGTGAGAACTGTACCAGAAACTATAAGACCTCAGTTTACTCTTGTTCACAAATGCAAGATGAATCAAAATCAACAGCATACTGCATCCAACAACTGGAGAACATATCAGAGGTTTGTTCAAGGAAGCATGGAGATATATAACGCGTCATTAAATTAAACAATTGAAACATACACTAAGTTTTCTCAGCATAAAAAAGCGTGGGGAAAAGTTATCCTTAACAACCAAGTAATCAAACAAAGAAATATAAAAGGAACCCAGAATTTTCTATCAACTGATCCAAATCCAACTCAAAAGAACATATATTTCAATGAACAAAATCAGAAGAACCGATGATCAATAAGAATTCCCTTCTTAGAAGTAGAAACAAGCCAGTGATTATCCACAGAGCAGAGAGAGAGAGTCCAAAACAAAGAACAACCCATAAAAATTCTACCTTTGCATCAAAAACCTCACCACTAGCACCATAAAGCTCCTTCACATTCCTAAACTTCACTTTCTTCATAATAATTCCTAACCCCACCTCCTCTCAACCCAGAAAAAAAACCCCAAGAACCAAACTTAACCTTTACTTACCTCATATGCCATTTCTCTCTTTCTCTCTCTCTCTCTCTCTATCTGTCTATCTCTCTTTTAACAAGAGTAAAAATTGAAGCCCAAGACAAAATTATTTATAAAATCCAGAAAGGCTTATGAGTAACCCCTCCTTCACTCTGTTTCAAATTCTGTTCTCTGCTTTATATTCTTCTGCACACACACAGAACAGACACAGCTCTCTCTCTCTCTCTCTATTTGTGTATGTGTGTCCCTCAAATTCTCAAATGGTTGGAAATTAAATTAATAATATAAACAACAAGCAAAGGAATTTGTTGCTTATTTACTAGGTTTCTTTTTTAAGGGAGATTTTTCTTGGGTCAGTCAGGTGGCAATTCCGTGGATTTTGTTGCTGTTTTGAATGGTCATACATACGTTGATGCGTTGTAGACCGTTGATGGGAAAACTCATAGGGGAATCTGAGTCTGTGTACGGTGCAGATTTGAGTCGCCGGTGGGGTCGTGATGGAGGGTAGTGGGGCCGTTATTTATAGCTGCGGATGCCGTAAGCTAGACTATATATCGTGGCACTGGCATGTGCTTAACAACCAAAATACAGAGAACATAATGGGTAAATCTGTAATTTCATACTTATTTTAGCTTGTAGTTTTTTCTACCCCACTTCAATATTTGCATTTATTGCTTTCTTCTAAATAAAATTGTTTGTTAAATAAAAATTATTTAATTAATTTAAAATATTTAGAATATTATCATTTTTAAATATATAATGTTAAATTATTATAAAAATTGGCACATTATATATTAGTTTATTTAAAACAATCTCTTTAATAAATAAGAATAAAGTTACGATCTTTTCAAATTTTGTAATAATGTCATATTAAATTAAAATTATTAAAAAAGTATTAAATTTTATTATTGTTAGAATTAAAAAATTATGTCTAAAGGTGAAATTCTTATATTATTATTAGAAAATTAAAATTAGAAGCAGAAAATCTAAAGTTATTATTAAATTAAAGCTATGTATTTTTGAGTTTCTAAATAAATTGACTAGTAGCTGGTAAAAATTCCTCAACTTTGTATACAGCTCTACAATCTTTTATTCTTTTTCTCTCAACAAGCCACTACGTGTCACGAGATTGGACCGAGGGAACACGATAACAGCGGAGCACAGGATAATAACTGCCACGAAGGGCGGTTAGGGACGTCACGCATATCCATGGAAATTGTGGCTGCGTGTGCCAAGAAGGATTTTCCACCAAACAACCAATTAAACACAAACACGTGCAAATTGACTTGGCCTGAGTCACAGTTATAAATTGGTAAAAAGTCTTGCGTGTGAGCTTCATCCTAATCGATCTCCATTGGCTAACGCGTGGTGGTGGGGCCCCGGAAAAACGTTAAATGTCTTTTTCTTTAATCAATTACGGAGATAAATGGAATTATTAATAAGAAATTAATTAATTATAATGCTAGATATTTGAGGACAAAAGGTGACTGTCGCAGCTCTTGGAACTTATAAAATTAATGATGGATTTTGGTCTTTTCCAAGAAGATGAGCTCTAAGACACATATAACGCTAAGGTTGTGGTCCTTGTGGATAATATATAATGTGGACAACTATCCAACACGCACACACTGTAATTCTCTGTTATCTGGTTCGCACTTTCTATCTACTTTCAAGGTTTAAATGGTTGCTAATGAAAACTTTGTTCTTTTTTCTTTTTTTGTGTGTGAAAGGAGAAGTACAACCAAATTAAGTTACTAGATAGGGAAAAGAAACCCTAGATATATCTTCCAAAAAGATAGTGAAGCAACCCACAGGTGGATTGTGATACCAATAGATACTAATGTCTAGAGATCTGGCATGATTAGCTAGTTAATTCGCAGCTTTATTCGCTTTACGATAAATGTGTCTAACTTTCACAGTTCATTGGCGGTGTAATAGTTGAGTGATCAGCTTATTCTAAATCCTATATAATACTAGTCCTTATGTAAATCTTACAACCCTAATCTCCTGGTCAATCAAAAGTTCACACAACTTAAATTTATCCAATTCATTCTATTTAAAAATCTTTGAAAAATGGTTTAACGAAACAATTATATTTATCTTAACCACGTAAAATTATCAATTTTTATTATTTTTAAAATAATTACAAAAATTGCATACTATTAGACCTCTCTCGATATACATAATAGTATGATTTATATTGAATATTATTGTTGTTGGTGTAATTACAAAAAACAATGAATTCAATTCTTTCTTTATAAAAAAAATCTTGCTTTAAGTGAATTATTTATAAACGTACGATGACTTAATAACTAAGAATATAAGAAAGTGACTAAACTTGAGTACACTAATTCAATTGATGGATGACATCTTCAACTAAATTACCATGTCTAACCACAAAATTCGCCGTGAAGGAAGAAAATATGTTTAAAAGTAAAGTTTTAATACATCACTTTACACATATATTCTTTGCATAACTTCTCACTTTTTTCTTGTTTCAAATCACCATTTTTGCTACTTCATTATGATTTTCATCCAAAAATCATGGTTAATCATATCTTAGGTTAACTTGTATACGATCCAACCAATGCATTTCCGGTTGTTAAAGTGTTTCATATTGTCTAGACATGAAAATATTAAAGGGTTTATAAGTGATAAGGGTCAACTATCTAAATAACTAGTTCTAGTTATTTGGATAATAGTTGACCCAAGCTCAATTCTTGATAGTGCCATTTACACTATATCCATATTAAAATTTCAATATGATATCAGAGCAGATTTGGTTCGGATTATTAATTTCTCGGTTGTCCGTCTGGATGTCCAGTCCCAACAACCCGGTTCGATTTCCACTACATATATTTCAAGTGACAACTGGATGTCTATTTCCAGTTGCACTTGAGGGGGAGTGTTAAAATGTCTTATATTACCTAGACAGAAAAATATTAAAGGGTTTATAAATGGTAAGGGTCAACTATCCAAACAACTAGTTCTAGTTATTTGGACAATAGTTGACCCAATCTCAATTCTTGATAGTGGCCTTTGCACTCTACCTATATTAAAATTTCAATACCGGTCAACAAATAATCCTCTTCTTAAACATATTTTGATGTTTGATTTCTTTAAAAATGCCCTGGATTAATCCACCTAACCAAAGTCAAGCGAATCAACATACTAATAGTATATGATAATCAAAACTCTAAATTGCTTAACCAAACCTGGTATAATTCAAGTCAAGTCAATCAACATACTAATAGTCTATGATAATCAAAACTCTAAATTGCTTAACCACACCTAGTATAATAACCTTGACTCATTTAACATGTCACACTCTTTTGGTCAAGTTTAATGGTCTAACACTCAAATTCGAACGTGTAAAGCTTTGAATTGACATGGAAGCAAAGAGATAGTAGTGTTTCTCTTTCTATTACAATTTGGACTTGATTAGATGCATATATTACCTTCACTATAATAAATATTATATATCGAGAAATAGGATTATCTCCGGTCACAATGTGTAAACTAAGATTTTTATATACTCAATTAAAAATAATGACTTCTTCCACACTTTCTATGACATTGAAAATTTAGGGCATTCAAAGATTCGAATCTAATACATGTCCCATCTTCAAATATTGACCATGAGAATTTAAAATATGATAAATAAAAGGATACTTTTTATTTCATCCACACGTATATTTAATAGGCTTGGAAGGATAAATTTGTCTTGGAAACAGTCTCCCCTAACACTGAATCATGTTGCTTTGCATTTTTTTCATTTGATACCTCGTGTCACAACGATCTCATCACTTATTTTATATCTGTTTTGGGCTTCCAGATGTTATGACTACTCATTCCTGTTATTCTCCTTTGCCTCATATCGATTTATTCCGCAAATGAATTTATGCAAACGGGACACTGTGAGAGAGTAGTGTGATATAGATTTCTTATTATCTGAACACACTCTTTTTAGACATTGTAAAACTTTAAAACCGTGTTTCGTTCAAAACAGACTCAAAATGATGAGGACACTGACAAAGCTGGCATATGTCACATCCTGGACAAGAATTGAGTACGTTGAGCATAAACAATGGTGGAGATCGTGACATGACTGCCATATAAAAGGACAACTCCAGTTAGGTGCAACCCTAAAACTGAACTTAGGTTTTGATGTAACTTGCGGGACTCCGGTTTCCGACTGTCTCAAGCACTTCAGCTTCAAACACTTGATTGGAGGGAAGAAAAACCTTCAGAGATGGAATCAATAAAAGTGCGAGTTGGTAAATATAGGTGTTAGGTCAAGATTTGTAGTTCAAGTGTTGATTTATAGGAGATAAAGAATGGGGTGGTCGACTCCATTTACTAGATTACGATAACTTAGTACAATCAGAAGTGTTCTGTCCCTCTAAAAATAATTAACGTGTTGAAAAGAATTGTAAAATTTATATGAAATTGAGAAAAAGTGAGCGTGAAGACACTCGTTTTAGATAAATTTGACTTATTTGGTTAAATTCTGTAATCAATCTTTTGGAGACAACGAGCTAAGGACTCTTAAAAGAAATAATAAAAATAGAATAAAAGTTAAATTCTATATTTCATTTATAAATCATTAGAATTTAAATAATCAAAGATTGTTTATGGGTTAAAATTAGATTAAAAAGAAGAAGATAATTCAAAACATCATCAATATTGGCTAAACTTAAATGGAAATAACAAACCAGGACTAAGACTAAATCTAGCACTTAAAATTTTAGAAAAGTTTAAGCTATACGTTCAATTACTTCGAGGCCTCGAAGGATATTTAAGCTTTTATTACTCGATCTTGTTGGCTTGGAATCAATAATCTCAATCGTATTTTGTGTAAACAAGCTCAAAAATGCATTATTGATAGCATTAAGCATGGAAAACCCAATGAGTTCTACCGGATCTCTAGAAGGAACGTGATAGCAGGTTTCAAACAGAAAAATATCAACCAGATATGATTATTAATTGGGTTCGAGCTGTCATGATTGCAAACTCTAAACAGAATGCACTTTCTCCTGTATGTTTATAATCATTTGTCCCTTTTATATAATTATCTAATAGGTTATTTTGACAGATTTGTGAACAGATTAAGTGTACCATTGTAACGTGGTTTGTGTACCTTTTGTTATTTTTTAGACTATTATCCTTTTGACTCCCATGGAGATCTGATCACTACAAAACGTTTAAATGCGGACGAATGCTAAAAGTTAAAACTTACAAGTCTCAAAGATTTGTTAGACTTTGTATATAAAATCACACTAATTCAAAATTTATATAATTCTTAATTCATAATTTTAAATTTGAATATTAAAAATAAATGATGACTTCGACCTAATTAATATTTAAAAATTTTAAAATATCTTTGTTTTTAGTTGTTTTTAAAATTATAGCTTCAAGTTTATTATTGCAGTTCAAACTTAGACTAGAAGACTGACGGGGTTGTTACAACTAAACCCCAGCAATTATTAAAACCTATTAGATTAGGAGGAGCTACTACAATTAGATCAGCAAAACTTGAAAGTAGGACTACTTCTATAAACCATCTGCTGGAACTGGAATCTAGTTTCGTAGTGTTAAGTGTCCAAAAGAGACTGTGGGTATACGAATACTGTAGTTCTCAAACAGCTCATAATCACTGTTAAAATAAAACAGACCATGTTATTTGCTTTCACTCATACACATATCCCAACTCAAAAACTGTTTTTTATATTACAATAAGCCAATATTTTGATATTAATAAAATTTTTAAAAATTCTTAACCGTAAGTTTGGCATTTCCTAATTATTAATTTAATTAGAATCGATATACAGCAGCTGAACTTCATCGGAAGCAGCTATAGCGATTAGCGACACCACCAACGCGGCGGGCTAGGCCATATCGCCGGTGGTGACAACTACACCGTGAAACAAGTTCTTCGTGTAATCACGTCGGTGTCTATTTGTCTTGGATTTTTTTAGTTCTTGTACCTTTTATGTGCGTGTTAATTACCCTTTTCCTAAATACCATTTTCGTTAATATGCTATTTGCTACTTATCACTTTTTAGTTCATCAGATTATGGACTGTAGAGTAAAGAAATTGCAGACAATTGAAGTTTATATGCCTGTATTGTATATGTTTTTATATATAATACCCCCTGTAGTATTACTCAAGTAATCAGGAAACAAGAAATTTTAAATTTGATTTTAGACATATTTATAGTTTGACAATCAATGGAATATAAATAAACAAGACATTTTTCATTGTTTCAATATGGGCTTTTATATAAATTCCGAGATGATTGAATTAGAATTTCTCTATTACGTAATTTGTTCGCCATAATTAATTAAATTAAATTTTGATCACTAATTTAACTACTAATGAATAATTTAAACTAAGATCAAACACAATTTTTTTATTTAATGAAAATGTGTAAATTTTTAGTAAAAACGAAAATGCTAACTTTTTAAAATCCTCGTACCTTCATTATCAGTAATTTGTTCTCATCCGCTGAGATAGTCAAACATATAAATAGTGAATACACATAATATTTGAAAAGAGCCTCTCTATTTAGTAGGTATAAGGCTGCATATTATCCGACTTCTCCAAACTCTGCTTCTATGCAAAAAATTTTGAAGTATGATGAGGAGTCAAACATATAAATAGTGAATACACATAATATTTGAAAAGAGCCTCTCTATTTAGTAGGTGTAAGGCTGCATACTATCCGACTTCTCCAAACTCTACTTCTATGCAAAAATTTTTGAAGTATGACGAGGAGGACGACACACATATATGTTGAAATCACCTGCCACGGCACAATTATGATTTTTCTCTAATTTGCTTGGTCTTTATTTCCCTAGTTTGTATACTCGTGTAGCAGCACTAAACAAATTCTCCGTATCCATTTGAAAATTAGCTGATTTTAAAACTGGAAAGCGACTAGTTTGGTGATCTGCTTATCTTAAAATTTACTTTGTTGTTCCGATTTAGCTACTACCTCTCTTCTCGTTTTCTATAGTTAATAACTGTAGTTAAGCAGATGGATCTGTTTTCGATTGTTAAGGATGAGAAGGTATGATGATTGGCTTATGGCAAATCAAAAAAGTAGTTGGCACGAGAAAATCAAAGGCTATCAGGGTTGGATTGAACTCTAGTTAGCGACAATGCAACCTTCGCTTTCTTTTCTTTTTTTACTTCTCTGTTCTTCTTATAGCTGCCAAAGGACTATAAAAACTAAAATTTAGATAAAGGGTCCAAGAAGAAAATAGTTAACTTACTCTCAATTCTCAAAGCTGAGGGTGACCCTCATCTTTTAATGATATATGATGAGTCTATAAACGCTGCTTCCTCCAACTAGGAAAGAAAATTAGGTGAACCCTTCTTAGTTATATTACATATAAAGAATAGATGGCTTGAGCGTTAACTACTGGTCTACTCTTCTGTGCTTGGAAAATACAATTTCTTTCATGTTGTATTTGTTAGTTGGCTTTTCAATGCGAAAGTTCGTTATGTTTACGGAACAGTTTAATGAATATAATATTGTTATGTATAATCGAAATCTTAAACGATTTGAGGAGAAAATGAAGAGGTATCTTCCCTGAATATGCGTTCAAACTGGCTTATCTCCTCCCACGGTTGGCAGACTTCGAGTTGGTTTTTTTTTGTATGGATTGGTTTTTTCTGGGTCTTGTTTTGTTAAACTTTAGGTTCTCACAATTGTTCTTTTTTCGATTGGCCTTAGGTCGTTTCTCCTTGGCTTGGAGCTTTCCTAGTCTTGATTTTTTCTTATAGTCAAGTTTTTCTTTAGTTGGTTGAGTCTTTAAGCGGTTTAGACTGTGAAATTTTTGTATATATTCTTAGTTCATTAATTCATCTTCTGATTTACCCCAAACAAAATTAGATTAACTTGAAAAGAGGTATGAAAAAATAACCACAAACAAAAAGAAAAGCACAAAAGGATACATGAATAGTTTTCAAAAATAAGCATGGACGAATTGTATTTGGAGTAAGTTAGGGTTTCGAAGTTGAATTTATTTCATAAATAATGTACAATTTTTCAATTATAATTCAATTTAGACCTAACAGTATATATTTGATGTAAGTTAGAATTTCAATAGATTGAATTTATTTCTAAAATGGATGTAATTTTTGTCCAATTACAATTCACTTGACACGGGACAAATTTAATGAATATATCTATTTAAAAGAAAATATTAAGTACATTTAGATACTAAAGAGGTGCTTCTCTTTTTAATGATGTATTGATGTGTAATTGAGAAGAACCAATAAAACAACTAAATGAGAAAAAAAAGTATGATTTCATTAAATTATATTTTTGAATGAGATGATACTAGTTTTTGGTAAGAACCAATGTTATAAAAATCAAATCGGTTTGACAAGTTTAACAAATTCGATACTAGTTTAATTCGACTTTCAATTTTTCGGTTTGATTTTATTTAATAAATTTTTTGTTAAAACTAATCAATTTATTAATTAATTGGTTAGTTAGTTTTTATAAACCAAAATAAACTAATTATTTTTCATTTATAATCTAATATTCTCCTTTTTCAATTAAACTTTAAATTCTTTATGATTAAGAATAATTTTTTAATAATTTTTTAAATTCTTTAATTTTATTATTCAATCTTTAGGTTGAATCATTTAAACTTTAAACTTTCTACCTTATTAGTTAAACTTTCGTTTCAGTGTTGAAAACATTGACGAGAGTAACATCACATGGCATGTTGATGTAATGTTTTGTGTGTATGTGAAGAAATTTTCAATTTATAGTATTGCTTGTAAGGAGTTGCTTGATGGTAAAATGAAAACCAAAGCATGAAAAACGGCAAACGTGTTGCCTTTCAGGGAGCGTTATTCTAACAATGGTCTCTCTCCAACTCTTTATCCAGGTATAGAATAGAAGTACGTGTGTTACATGTGCTTCGTTTTAAATAAACGTTCTTTCGTCTTCAGTTACACATGAAGTTTTGTATGATATTTGCCTATTGAACCTACCAATTTCATCAACCACGCTTCAAATGAGTGCATTATCTAACCCAACAAATACTCTTAGTAAGTGACGGAGTCAATAATTTAAGATAGGAGGGCTCAAATTTAATTTTTTTAAATTTTGAAGGAATCAGTATACCACTGATTTTCAAATAATTCCGTCCTTATGTATATATATAGTTTTTTTAAAAAAATTTGAGGGACCAGTGCACTACTAGGCTCCATGTAGCTCTGTCATTGCTCCTAATATGGTTTGCCAATACTTGATATTCTTTTTATCTTATGCTATGCTGAAATATTTCAGAACTTTGTGATTCCCTTGAAGATCCATCATATTCTTTTACATTCACTCATATATTTTTATTACTAATACGTCTTTTCCTAAGTTTTAATTTACTCTCTAAAATTTTTAAAAATCAAATTAAGTTCTTAATATTAACCAAATTGAATAGTTTAGTCCTTATGCACATAAATGCAAATAAAACTGAAAATGAACTTAATGTGTGTAAAATATTATAGGAGTTACCTAAATGACTTCAAATATTTTTAAGATATAGTACTAAATAAGGTCCTACTATAGGTATAAAAATTATTTATTTTTATGTTAATTCCAAATAATTAGAAATCACTATATGATATGGAGAATTTCGATGGGGAGATTTTTGATAATCACCTATAAAAGTGAGACTTGATATTTTCATTAATATAATAAAATACTCTCAATCCTTATAAATAAAAGTGTTTAATTCATTTTAAAAATACTACAAAATATATTGAAGTTTCGATGAATCTACAAGAGAAAAGATCAATGATATTATAAACTTATTAATATTTATAAGAGAATTAGTTAAGTGATCTTCACATAAACAAGTGATTTTGTCCTTAAAAGGCAACGATGCCTAATGGCTATCTTAATCTTTAGTCGTTAACGGAGTGTATACTGCTCATTTTGCAATAATTTAGGAGCAGCATGCTGAAGATCGAAGTAATTGTGATGTGTACATGTAATAAAGGGATTGACTTTGTGCATTCTGCATCAACACAAAAGCAAAATTAAGGTAACAGGCGATCATTAAATTACTTTGAAACAGTGAGACTTGCTTGGCAAATGTTAGAAGATTACAAGTAAAGTGCGACTAACACAACTGACAGAGACACATTGCAATTAATTTACTTAGCTTGGTAGGCCAAGAGAAAGTGACTAGTACGATCTAAGGACCAATGAGACAGCATCAAGATTATTAGCTGAGCCTGACATCTAATTAAATACATCCACAAATGGTCCCAAACCAGCATATTTCTGATTAGCTACGTTAACCTTTTGATTTAAGCTAGATTGCAACAAGAAGCTCGAATCATCATTGTCAAAGATTTTATATAGAATTAAGGGTATACCATGTTGAGTCTTTTGTGGTTTAACTGCTTATACGTTAAAAACTATTTCAGATCTACAATAATTATCACACAACCTTATTTTATCATGTTCTATTTGTTTGTTGTCTATTTCTTAACTAAAAAATATACTTCCTCCGATTTATAATAAGTGTCGTTTTAAAAAAATACACGTTTATTAAAAAAACTAATGAAATTATAGATATACCATTATTAATTAAGATGAGAGATTACAGATATGTCTTGAAATTGTGATCTGTGTAATTAAGATGAGATAGAAATTAAAGGTTAATTTTGGAAGTAAAATTATAAACATGCATACAAAGTCAAGAATGACACCTATTTTGAATAATTAAAATGTATCTAAAATGAC
>JANVCL010000001.1:21575441-21587079 GCA_026546855.1 Erythroxylum incrassatum
AGATAGATTGTACAGTGAGAAAAGTTTGAAGGGCAATGTAAACTTTTGATTTTAAGAAATGAAATGAGGAAAAGTTAATTTCAAAAAAAATAATTTATGGTTTCTATTGATGTTTTATAAGCAAATTTTATTATGATGCTTTGTGAAGTGAATGAAATGATAGAACGTAGCTCGCCCTTATCGTAAGTTATGTATCAGAATGACCTCCAGGCATCTTGGTGTGTACCCTACGATAAGGAGGCGCTACAAAAGTCCCATAAAATTGGCCCAAGCGTTTTTAACCAAGTAATCCCAAGGACCAAATCCACTCCACTAAGATTAATAACCCAAGGAGTCATCTTCACCGTGATTGCATCAAAAATTAGGGCTACATCCTTACAACTCCCTAAACAATCTATCATTTGACATCCTGCCACTTTCGCCTTCACACCCCTTGTAAGTTCCACATTCAAACCACACCTTTTCAACAACGATGAATCAATGAATGTATGTGTACTCCCAGAATCTACCAACGCAATTATTGTTTTTCCATTCACCTTCCCTTCAATTTTCATGGTTTGCGGACGCTTCACTCCTGATATGGCATTAATTGAAATTCTGGGTTGCTCTTCGTGACTACTTCCTTCCAGGATTAATTCTTCATCATCTTCCTCCTCCAAAATTTCAATCCAGAAAAGGCGTTTGCATTGATGGCCCCTAACAAACAGCTCATCACAATTGAAACAAAGCCCTTTTTTCCTTCGTTCTTCCATTTCTTTCGGTGTCAACCGTCTAATGCTGCGACTCTTTGCAGTGGGTGTCACGGACGTTTTCGGTAATTTCAGACGCCGGGTCTCAAAATTTTTTGGGACTTGACTCCGACGTTCGTATAGCTGTGCTAGACTCATCGCAGATGATAACTCCTGAGGACATTTAAGTTCGACATCGACAGAGATGGAGTCCTTCAAACTGCTAATGAAAATTTCAACTTTTTGATCTTGAGTTAGTGGACCTGCTCTCGACACTATCTGTTCGAAATCCCTACAAAATTTCACCACTGTCCCTGTTTGTTTGAGTTTGGATAATTCGCCTAATTTTCGACTATAAATAGGAGGCCCAAATCTCAAATTGCACTATCGTTTAAATTCCTCCCACGACAGATTTGGGATATCCTCTTCCAATTACATGTACCACATTTGCGCGTCACCCTCCATATGAAAAGAGGTAAGCTCCAATTTCTCATTTTCATGTGTACCTTGGTGCCGGAAAAAATACTCACACCTGTTGAGCCAACCTAAGGGGTCCCCACTGCCGTCGTACTTGGGAAAATTCAATTTAGTAGCTTTTGTCGGACCTTCGTCCTGTCTCCTGGTTTGTGATGTTTCTCCTCGTTCCTGTGCTCTTTCGCGATGGTTGTTCTCGCCCATCCCCGAACCTTCCAATTTGGATGCTGCTATTTCCTTCGAAAGTTCCTCAATCCTGGCATCTCGTGCTTTATTCGCCTCCCGTTCTTCTTGCAACAACTGCAGAAGTTGATCTAATTGTTTTTGAACCGACTCCCCCATAACCCTGGGCTCTGATACCAATTTGTTAATGCAGGATCTAGTTATGGGTTTGAGTTGAGGGTCAATGGTGTGTTTCTTGTGTTTTCCAATTTTGTACCAGCTCAGAAGGGAACCGGAGGACCTATTTTGAGTGAAACTCAAGTTTTGATATATTTCAGAAGAAGAACAACGTCTGTACAAAGATGGCTTCAAATAGCCTTAGGGAAATAACCAACTCCTAGAAGTCAGGACACGACACATGTATCCAAGACCTTGCTACTAACTTAAAAATAGAAACTGAATTTGACGAATTCAAAATAACAGTGGAAATTAAAGAGCTACATTAAATTAAACTAATGCTGCTTATCACGTTGGATTGTCCTCTGAACTTGCTGTCCTCTAAACTTGCCATGACGAAATCTCTGATAATGTTTATAGAGCTTTGGCCTTGTAACACCATCCTTCTCAAAATCAGCTGCAATATCATTATAATCACCGACGCATAACCACAAAAGACTACTCCTGACAGCAAGGGATCTCAATAAATGCCACGAGTCCCTCCTTCTAGTATGTTCAGGGTATGCATAGAAACCTGTAAACCTTCAAGTGTACACAGAACTTTGAAGTTCACAATCAATGAAATTAGGAGAATAACTCTGAATTGACAACTGTACAGAATTACTCCACATAATGGAGAGACCATCCCCAATGCCAATACTGTCAACTGAAAAGCAATAATCAAAGCGAAAAAAAGAACGTAAAGCTTCCATCCTAACACCATGAACTTTTGTTTCAGAAATAAAAACAACTGCTGGCCTATGATGTAAAATTATATTCTTCAATGCTCGAACTGCCTGAGGATTACTTGCACCTCAACAGTTCCACACTAAGAGCCCCATAGTCGGCGGTTGACCTTTATAGTGGAAGGTTAGATTGTTTGATTCTGTGTGTTACCCCTTGCTAAATCCTTGGTTGCAGAAATAAAAGGGGTTGGAGTAGTCTGTTTGATACGAGGCCTCTTCTTAGGATTAGTGGGTTTATCCATAGGGTCTTCTTCCTTAGGCCTATTGGACCCGTGGCCCACATTCTGCCGATCAGTGTCTATTTCGTCAGCAGTAGAAGACATAGTAGCAAATTTCCGATCAAAATTCAAATTTCCGCAAAGGAAGGAATTTCGAAAAATTTGGGATGGCAACACACCAAGATTGCTGCCAGCCAATCCCTCAGAGTTCGGAACTCCCAAAACTGTAGTACCCATCGTGTCCGATCTTAGCCAGGAACTCGTCGGACGCTGCGTGCGCCGGCCAGCCGCCCGCAAGCTTTCATCCCACGTTGGCTTTAACTCTTCTCTCTTGTGATGAAGGAGTAAATCACAGAAAGAGTCGGTATGTCCCAACTTCCCATAGAGGAAACAAAAAATAAAAATCCTTTCATAGGAAAACATGGTATCAAACACCAATCCGTTAGGGTCAACAATCTTCTTCTTTTTACGAAGTGGTTTCGTGGTATCAATCCGGACCCTAATCCGCATGTTAGCATCCTTGCGAACAGTATGGTCATATTCAATAAAAGAGCTGATAAAATCTCCCAATCCTTTGGCAACCAATTCATTCATGTAACCAGGGCGAAGCTTACGAACCACCACCCAAACTTCAGTAAAAATAAGAGGGATATGAAGAGGATCCTCACCAGGTTTGATTCTACGAAGGAGCAGCAAGTGTCTATTAAACAACCAAGGAGTGCCATCCAGAACCCTGTCCATATCCACAGCCGCATAGAAACGAAATAGGATGCGTTTTGCGCCCAGATCAGAAATAGAAATGCCGGCGAGAGGATGTCATAAATGAGCAAGTGTCTCTTTCATAGACACAAAGTTGATTCGATTGTACGTTAAGAACATACCAACCAAACAAAGATCAAAAGTCAATTGGCTAGGAGCAAAAGAAGAGGAATAGCCAAGCTGTCATCTTCCTAGTCATTTGGTGGAGGGCGGTTTCCATGGAGAAAACCCTAGAAAAAGAGGAAAACGAGAGGACTCATGCACTAGGCATACGAGCAAGTGTTTGCAACTTTAAAGTTACCTACTACCCATGAAAATGTAAATTAATAAATTAAAGCTGCTTCGCAATCCAGAATATGTAATGAAGTGTGAACATATTATATTGCTTAGATTAATCCGGAAAGGAAGACCGGAAAGTGTAACCGAAAGGATCCCCGTCAATGCTTAGTGAGAAAGGATCAAACTCCCTCAAACACATCCAGAATTAATACAAAATCATAGTTTCGTTGTATCCAAGAAGGGACTGGGGGTATGAAAGGGATGCTTTCAACGATAAAAGCTTGTATCACTGACATGCTAAAATTTAGATAAAATGAGCATCTCAATGACAGAAAAAGCAAAACCTTGCCCAAATTGTTTATTCTCTTGAAATGGCCAAACCTAAATCCTAACGTTAAAAACTTCGACGGTCATGCAAGATCAAGAAAACAAATTGCAAAGACGCACAAGTCTACATGACAAACAAAAAACAATGTGAAACTCTAGCCAACTCAAATTGAATCCAGGAGAACAACGAAACGTATGTAACCTCAAACTGCAAAATCATCGAAGTTCCGACAAAAAATCCTAACCAAACCCAGTTCACAGAGCAGAAATTATTAAATCACACTGTCAACAAAAGAGCTAAAAAAGAAGAAGGTAGAATCAAACCCACTCATTAGGATCAGCAGTGATAACAGCCATGTGCATGCCAACAAAGACAATATCTTTCCAAGGTACTCCGCAATAAGGTTGCCTCTGCAACGGAAATACAGAAATGGTTCGCAATCAATGTACCTCCTACATAGGTGGTGCTAACTGGGAGAAGAACATCCAACGCATGCTTCACCACCCTGTCCTCTTCTGTAACAAGTTCTCCAAGAGTTTCTTCAATTCTAGCCATCTCAGGAACTCGTCTGTTTCAGTTGAAACAAAGTAGTTGAGTTTAGTTTCCTTCCACCTTAACTTCGAGAATTCCGGTTGTAAGATTCGCTAGGTTTGGCCCAACCCAACTTCAGTCTAATATATATATAGACATTTTATCTATATAATGATCTGTTACGGCTGCTAGTACTACTATATATCTACCATTCTCCTACTACTATTACTCTGATACTGCTACTAAATATTTATTATTACCAACGCTTCTGATAAGAAATTTGAAGAAGATCGATACATGTATAATTTAATCATAATATGGGGTATACCATTTATTTAACGTGATTGTCATTAATGTTAAATTGGCAATGGGCCTAGGGCCTACACGAGAAGGAAAGTTAGACCACACATAAACCCAAGTGAAGTTTTATTCTAAAACCAATTGGCAATAAATGAAGTAGCCACTGGACTTATATATTAGTCTTATTCCTTTTTTTTTAATTTAGAACATTCATATGTAGGTATTCTCAACACTACCTTTCACATGTAAGTCTTTTTTTACTTAGGCAATATAGAAAGGTACGTAGATAATCCTCATCAAACTTGAGCTTTTGATTGAGGTTAGATAGGCCCCCTCCTAAGGCAAACAGTTATGTTGAATCACTTGCTCCTTCCATATTTTAATTCCTTCTCTAGGAGCTTAAACAATGGACCTCTTTTTGGGCAAATAGGAGGCCAAGATTTTCTTTGGCTTTGATACCATGTTAAATTTAGAATGTACCTACGAGCCCACACGAAAAGGAAAGTTAGATTACATATAAATCCAAGTGAGGTTCCATTATAAAATTAATTGGCAATAGGTGGAGTAACTCATTAAGCTTATATGTTCATCTTCTTTCCCTCTCTTTTTTCAATATGTAACACTCATATTTGAGTATTCTTAACAATTAGAAAGTATAATTGTCTTCATTTTTTCAATTTGTCAATTAAATTCTGTTAATAACTCTAAGTAGGTTAACGTTTTGAGTTTAGTTTTATAAATTCCTAACAACTGTAAAAATTACAATATTATGAAAGAAAGAAATAGAAAATACAAAAATTAACATTTAAAATTAGGTTTAATTAGACAAACTTACAACTATTTACAGACGTACGTAACAAGCCTAATTCTTAAGAGAATAATGACGAAAAACAAATTGCCGATGTCATCTACATTTAAAAGTAAATGATAATAAACAACTTTGAAAGATAAAAAGTTTTATTTTAATAGTGTGTTACTCAGTTATTTATTTATCATTATAATGTTAATAAATTATTTGGTTAAATGCAACGAAAGTTTGCATTTTTTAATTTTAGCTTATATATTTTAAAAATTATCACTTATTTTCTTATGGTATTGATTGGTTATTTCACACATAACATAATACAATTGTTTAAATATAATGCTGCTCTAAATTTATGAATAGAAAAAAACTTAACAAAGCATAGCGAATTGAATAGTAAAATAATTGAATAATATTATACGAAAATATTATTCAATTATTTTCATTTTTCAGATCTTGATTCGTCCAGGCTAATTAACAAACGGTAGTCAAGCTTCCCAGGCCTGTTTCTGTTTACAAATTTCCTAGGTTCCTAAAACATATCTAATTAGACCCAAAAGTCGCGTCAAACTTCTTCAAGTTGATTCTATATGATAGATGCTTTGACCCTACATTCCTAGCTAGCGAGTATACATTTAACTTGGATTAAAGAATCGCAATTTCCTCACCTATCAACTTTCACTGGCTGATGTCTGGTAGTAGCTTTCCTTTCATTTTGACATCGACTTGAACAATTTCTGTTACCTCAAAAGATGTCTTTTCTAGTTGAAAGTAAGGAAAAAAGGCACGAATAATGCATTGAAATCCTTAAATTTCTTCTTCATCATCATTTCAAAATGTGGTCTGTTTGATTTTGCGGAAATAAAAAATTGTTGGGATTAAAGTGTTTGATCATAATCTTCGTGAAAAGTTAATACAAGAAAAATGTCGTTTAGCGACGGATATTTTTGATAGAAAACCTAAACATTCCGTCGGCAAGACAATTTAGCAACGAAATTTTTAAGTTTTCTATCGGTAATATCTATCACTGAACGACATTTTTCTTGTATTGACCTTTCGCGAGGATCATAAGATAGTTTAGCGACAGAATTTACTGACGGACTAAGGAGGCGTAAAAACGACGGTAGGTAATAATTTTCGACGAATAACAAAATGTCCGTCGGTAAATTTGCCGATGGACAATTTATGTAACCGTAGGTGAATATATCGATGGTTGTTTGTGCGATTGACCATCAGTAAATTTTTGACGGTCAAAATTTATCCGTCGACAGATTTACAGATGGTATTGGTTATTTCGTCGGTAATTTTATTACAACATTACCGACAGTTATGTTTGTTTCGTCGGTGAATATACCGACAATTATTCTACGACAAATCTTGTCGGTAAAGTTAGCGACGAAATTGGTTATTCTGTTTGTTATTTACTGTCAATATTACCGACGGTTTGTTACTTTTTGTCAGTAAATAGAATTAATTTTACTGACGCATTTTTGTTTTTCCGTCGGTAAATTAACAATTTTTTTAAATATCGTTATTAAATTTTATTTGATGATTTTATGGTTGATGCATAATTTAAACAATTATGAATTATCTGTGCATAATATTTTGATTTGTTTATACATTGAATTTGTTTAAACAAAAAGTTGATTGATGATATAGAGTTAAAATTATCTTAATTGATAATAAAAACATTACATTGTACATAATAAGTATTTGTAATTCAAATGAAACGATTACAAGTACACTATTGATTTGGTGACCACGGATGCTCTGATTGTTGCAATGAGGTGCTACCCCTCCCTTTTAACTCATCCATCTCATTATGGAGCTGAGTTATGTACTCCATCGACTGTTGCAACTGAGTTGCCAATGTCTGCACTATGCTCCGAAGCTTATGGACTTCATTGGTTGTCGACCACCTACTAGATGTTGTTGTACTGGACGTGGAGGATTGCGAATAACATGTGTTTGCAAATGAATCTAAGCCGAATATCCTTTCACGACGGTCCCTACCACTCACTGTATAAAGATAAGTTTGAGTTTCATCAACATCTTCAGACTGCTAAGACTGTCGTTGAATGCTTTCTTGTATTTGGTCTTAGTAGAAGGCAATATTTATATTAGTAAGTGAAAATTATTAAGCATTAATATTAAACCATAAATTTCACATACACTTAGTTCTCTACATCAGGTGTTGACGAATGTCACACCGTCATGCATCTTAGTATGAGTGTGCAAAAAGAGCTAACAGGGTGTAGGCCTTATGCCCATAAACTTTTCCTGCATAAGAATAAAATGTTATAAGTGAACTAGAATTTAAAATTTTTTTGACAGAGTTTCCTTTATTTTTATGATATTTACCCCCTATTGAACAAAGAAAATAACTCAACAACACAACCATATATGACACCAGACATTTATTCCATTATCATTATCCATAATACACATATTTTCATTCCAAAATTCACATATCAATTTAAATTGAAATACAACAAAGTAAAAAAAATCAAAATATAAATGAAAAGTGTAGATACTTACTAGTCTCTTTGCATGCTCGTGGTGGGTAATAAATCCTCCCTATATATGGGAAGACTCTCTCCCCCTGATCCTCCACGTCTTTTGGTATAATTACGCTATGAAATGGACATTACCTTAGGTAATGTCTAATACTACTGCCAACGACTCCATATTTGGTCAGAAATATAAGGCGGTCGTACACCAGCCTTATGTATCGCACCAACAAAGTCCCGATAATGTGTACATACTCGTCTCTCCCATACTTTATAAATGACCGCGTCAAATTCGGAACTCCAAAAAAATTCTTTCTGAAACAAAAGGAAAAACATTCGATAAATACTTATAATGTAATAATATTTATCTAATTAATGTATACAAATAAATTAAAAAAGAAAAACATAACCCTTAAGATTAATCTTCTCCTTGAATTTGGATGTCATATTTCTTGAGCACGGTCCAGACAGAATCAACCTAATATAAAAACAAATAATTTTATACCATTTTTAAAATTTAAACCTATAATTTAATTATAAACATATAGTGTTTCATGTATTTTCACTTACAGATTATTGATAATTGTGATGCAAGTTCTTCCATCAGGTCCCTTAGCTCCAAGCTAGTGGCTGTCTCTTTCATTCGTATCGTTTATCTCTGATATCTTTGTCGCTATAGGAGTAGTGGATAATGTGGGGGTGGTGGATGATATAGCAGCAGGTACGAAAGGTGATGCCTCATCTGCAAGTGTAGTAGCTGGAGTGGGAGGAGGTGATTCAGTTCCAGTTGCAGAATGTGATGCTTAACCTAAACAATAAGTAGCTTTGAATCGTTGCTTGAACCTTGGTCGCATTATATTCTGTTTTTTCTTTGGTGACATATTTCAACCTGAAATCCATATTTGATTGAATTTTCTAGAAATATAACAATTTGAATTCAATATTTTACACAATATATTGAAAAGGCAATAATAGCTCCTCTTAAGATCTCTGGCCCTCGTCATCCTCTCCAGATGAAATTTCAACATATTCATTAGATGGATCGTTCAAAGGTTCATTATCGTTATATGTGAAATATGCATTTATTTCATAAACATCTTCTTGAAATGCTTTACTTTCAATTCTCTGTTCTCTTTTTCCATGTGATTCAAAATCACCTCTAGGTTTAACTTTGCAAACGACCAACCAATCTGACTTATCTCATCGTAAGCTAAAAAAAAAGGACATAAGGTTGGACCTCTTGATAGTTTAATAAAATGTAACCATGGGCAGCCTCAATTTCTTTCTCTGTTGACATTCTTCTTGTTAAACGTTCACATGGTCGTCTAGGATATGTGAAAATTAATAAGTAACCATCAACATCACTTGTTCCTCCCCCATCGTCATTACGAGAAACTTTTCTTTTTCTTGTGCGAACAAGCAACTCAAAATAATGTAAACAAAAGCATTACATATTGAACCTTCAACTTTAGCCTTGTTTTTGTCATTTTTCTTCAAGTAATGCAAATACTTATAGTAGCGAATAAGGTTATTACAATTTAGTTGTTAAAACATGTTATTACTTTAATTACAATCATTTTTTCTTGAATTACCTCTCAAACGGATACATCTATCGATATTGAATTGGACCGGCTAGTTTTTCCTCGTCTGCTAAATGCACAGGTAGATGCTCCATACAGTCAAAGAAGCTTGGAGAAAAAAATCCCTTCTAACTTGCACCAAATTATTGGAATTTCTCTTTTTAGATGTTACATTTCAGTCAACTTGATTTCAGATAATGTTAAACTTTTGAAAAACAAACTTAATTATGTTATTACTTCCCAAACCTTATTCGGTAGCAACTCTTGAAATGCAATTGGAATTAACCTTTGCATAAACACATGACAATCATGACTTTTCATCCTAAATAATTTGTACTTCCTCATATCCACACACCTTGCCAAGTTTGAAACATAATCATCAGGAAACTCTAGACTTTTCAACCATTCACACAATATTTCCTTTTGTATTTTTTCAAAGTGTAACATGATTTTGGATATTTACTGGTGCAAAGATCTTTATGTAGCTCATTCCTTCTACAAAAAAGTTTCAAATCAGCTCGTGATTTTGCATTGTCTTTTATCTTCCTTTCAATGTTCATTATGGTATTGAACAAATTGTTAAAAATATTTTTTCAATATACATCACATCTAGATTATGACGTATCAAATTTAGCTTTCCAATATAACAAATCCTAAAAGACGCTTTGTTTTCTCCAACCAAATTTTTTATTAATGCTTGTATTAACTTCATCAGTTTCAAATTCTGTAACTTTCAGCAAGCCTAATTCATCAATCTCCTCCAATATCTCTTCACCAGCTTTGTGAGGGGGAGGAGGTGATTTTACCATCCTATTTTTATTGAACTTTTGTTTATTGCATCTAAATGGATGATCTGGAAGAACAAATTTCCTATAGTTGTCAAACCAACATGTTTTGCCCCCGTTTGGAAGATAAAACGCATCAGAATCATTGCCACAATAAGGACAAACCAATTTCCTTGCTGTGCTCTATCAAGAAAACATGGCATATGCTGAAAAATCACTAATGGTCCACATCAAAGCCGCTCTCAACATAAAATTTTATTTCAGAGACACATCATATGTCTCAACACTATATTCCTAAAGATGCTGCAATTCAAATATCAATGGTTGTAAGAATACATAAATTTTATGCTTTGGATTTGTAGGCCTTGGCACAATCACTGTTAAGAATATATATGTCTTTTTCATACACATCCATGGAGGCAATTTATAAGTAGTAATTATGATTGGCCATGATGAATATTGCTGTCCAAATTGACCAAAAGGTTGGAATCAATTTGTCGATAATTCTAACCTGACATTTCAACTTTCAGTTGTAAACTCATAATAGGTGTCATTGAAATGTTTCAATGACAGTGCATCTGATGGATGACTCATTATTCTATCTTCCTGTTTGTGTTCATTATGCCATCTCATGAAAGACGTAGAAACATCAGAAGCATATAGTCTTTGAAGTCTCGGAGTTAGCGGAAAATGATACATCCACTTCCAGGGTACTAATTTCTGTTTCATAAAATGCTTTCTAGGCTTGATCTTAGATTGACCATAAAATTTGCACTCTTGTAATTCCACATAATCTCCCCAATACAACATACATCCCAATTTGCAACAATCAATATTTTCAATAGGCAAACCAAGACCGTTAATAATTTTCTTCATATAGTAAAAACTATCAGCCATTGTATGATCAGGAGGCAATGATTCATTATACCATCCAAGAATTTTAACAAAACTATGATCAGAAATATGCCCTTCATACTTTATGTTCAATATTCGAGCAATTAAAGACAATTAAGTCATTGTCTCACAATGTGGCCATAATTTTTGGTCAGTTGAGTATAGTAAGTCAAAAAACTATTTGGGTTTGGTTCTTCTTCAAGATTTTTCTATATTTTCCTTAAAGGTATAACCGGCTGTGTTGGACCTCGAACTTTTGGTGAAAATTAGAAATATTAAAATGTTTTTAAATGAGAAAGAAATTGGTGAGAAAATTTATGAATTTA
>JANVCL010000001.1:21587179-21597321 GCA_026546855.1 Erythroxylum incrassatum
TATATGTTTATAATTAAGTTATAGGTTTAAATTTTTGCAAATGGTATAAAATTATTTGTTCTTATATTAGGTTGATTCTGTCTGGACCGTGTTCCAGAAATATGACATCTACATTTAAGAAGAGGATTGATTCTGAGGGTTATGTATGGAAGAATATCTCTCAGGCCACAAAGGCATTTTACTTTTAGGAGTTTGAGGTACAATATGCAAATAATTTTCTTTGTTAATTGATTTGTACATTAATTAGATAACTATTATTAGATTATAAGTTATCAAATTTTTTTCTTTTTATTTTAGAAACAATTTTTCTGGGATTTTGGTTTCGATGGGGTCATACATCAAGTATGGGAGAGGTGAGCTAGTACACGTTATCGTGACACTATTGGTGCGATACACAAGGCTGGTGTATAACTGCCTTATATTTATGAGGATATATGGAGTCGTTGGTAGAAGTATTGGACATCACCTAAGGTAATGTCCATCTCAGGGCATAACTCGACCAACAGACGTGGAGACTCAGGGGGAGACAATTTTTTCGTACATATGGGAGGATCAATTACCCACCACGAGCATGCAGAAAGACTTGTAAGTATCTAAACTTTACACTTATATTCTAATTTTTTACTTTGCTGTATTTCAATTTAAATTGAAGTGTGAATGTTGAAATGAAAATATGTGTATTATGGATAATGATCGTGGTATAAATGTTTGGTGTCATATATGACTGTGTTGAGTTATTTTCTTTCTGTAACAGGGGTAAATATCATAAAATAGAGGAGATCCTGCCGAAATTTTTATAAATTCTAGTTAACTTATAACATTTTATTGTTATGCAAGAAAAGTCTACGGGCATGAACCCTACACCCCCTCAGTTGTTTTTGCACACTCACACTAAGAAGCATGACGGTGTGACATTCGTCAACAGCTGATGTAAATAACTGAATGTATGCGAAATTTATGCTTTAATATTCATTCTTAATAATTATCACTTACTAATATAAACATTGCCTCTTAATAGGACTAAATAAAAGAAAACATTCAGCGACAGTCTCAGGGAGAACAAGCTGTTGATGAGAGTTAGGCATATCTTGATGCAATGGGTGGTAAGGACAGTCGTGGAAGGATCTTCGGACTAGGCTCATTTGCGAACACAAGTTATTTGCAATATTTTATGTCCAGTATAGCAACATCTACTAGACAGCCAACAATGAATGAATATTATGAGCTTCGGAGCACAGTGTAGACATTGACAAGTCAGTTGCAACAGACGATGGAGTACATGGCTAAGCTCCAAAATAAGGTGGAATAGTTGAAGGGCAGGGTTAGCACCTCAGACCATTCTCGGTCACCAAGACAATATCATTGTTGTAGTCATTTGGTGTGAATTACCAAAAACTTATTATGTACAATTTAATGTTTTTATTATCATTAAAGAAAATTTTAACTTTATATGATCAATCAACTTTCTGTTTGAACAAATTAATATATAAATAAATCAAAAAATTATGCACAAATAATTCATAACTGTTGTAATTATGCATTAATCATAAGATTATGAAATAAAATTTAATGTTGGGAATTTTTTAAAAAATGTTAATATCTTTACCGACGGAAAATACAGTTCCGTCGGTAAAATGCATTATACTTATCGTCTACTTACCATAAATCGTCGGCAAAATGTAAGATATTTATCGACAAAGCATCTGAACCGCCGGTAAACTCAAAACTTATTTACTCCGCTAAGCATTCCTGCTTTCTTTACCGACGAACATTTCTTACTGTCGTTATATTCCGTCGAAAAATTTACCGGGTAGATTTTCCTCTATATTTATAGACAGATTTTTTTCGTTGCAAATTGAAAATTTTTCCAACAATTGTACCAACAAAATATGATTTTTCATCGGTAATTTCCTATGGTTCTACTTCCGTCGGTAATTGTCTATCACTAATAACTAATTTTCTTGTAGTGAGTTATTTGTTTTAATAACGAAAGTAGGCCTAACTAATCCAAACTTAAAAGGAGGAAAACAACAAGGCACTGCCTATTAAGAGATTAAAAAATCATTTAAACCAAAAGCTGAAGAGAGATTTAGAAAATGATTCAAATGGTTTAATTAATGTCATGTCTAAGAAATGTGGACGCATCATTACGAGGAAGTGTTAAAAGATGATGTAAACAAATATATTGCTGTTTATTATAATGACTATCAAAAATTTTAAATTATAATAAACTACAACTTTGTTAATATACCATAAAATAATAAAAATTGAACAACACATAGTGAAGAAATAAATTCAAAATTTACATTATTGGACGAGGGCTAAAATATGATTAAAATATTGATCTAACAAACTTATATCAACATTAGTGTTTAGCATAAATATTCCCAAAAATAACTAATTCATACTATATTTTATTGTTAAAAATGCAATATGGTCTTTAATCTAGAACGAATACTATGTGATAAGAACTAGAGGTCCCTTTATTACAATTAAAATGTTTGGGAAAATTGAACCATAATTTTAACCTTATCATATGTTTCCTATACCAATTTGAAGATTGGTGTGAAGAGGCATGTATATAATATAGGTAATTCGTAATCAGTTAGAATCATTTCCTTGTTACAATATTATAAGTTACCAAAACTGCAATCAAAGGTGGACCATTTAGATCCTAAGTACTAAATTTCATCGCAAAAGGAAGTTCTTTTAAAATCAATTGACAACATCAGCTAGAAATTAACACGTCCTCTAATATTTCAGTTTTATTACATAAGGAGGCGTAATGCTAACTTGAGTTTAATAACTAAATATTTATTAAAATAATTTGATTAAATTATTAAAAGGTTTTTTAAAAAATATTTTATATAATTTTTGGTAAATTTAAACCATAAATTTATTTTTAGAATAAAATTAATGAAAGTTTTTATTTTTTTACCTTTTATTATTTTTACTCCTGTTATTTAAATTATTAAAAAAACTTTTGAAAATTTAAAATTTGGTGAATTAATATCTTCTTATTTTAATATAATTCACTATTAAAATTAAGTTAAAATGTTTTTCCAGATTCCTTAACAATCAGTCTCATAATAAAATGTATTAAAATAATTTGATAACATTTTAATAAAATATTATAATTAATATTTCTAATATAAAATTTAAAAATAATTTCGATTTTTTTAAAATAAAAACTTTAGATCTTTCATCATGTATAAAAGCACAAAAAAAAGTCTGTATTTTACTTAAATTTTTTTAAAGCAACTAATATTTTCCAAACTTTTTTCTGGTTTAATTATTACTGACTAATCTGAGTACATATACGTATTAAAGAAAATAACTCTTATAGAACAAAACTTAGTAATAATATTAAGATTTAATTTTGAAAAAATATGATTATGTTTTAATATATTGAAGTGGCGTATTATTAAATTAACTAATTACACATTTAATAATTTTAATATAATTAAAGAAAATTATACATTTAATAGGTCCATGAAATGAATCCACGATTTGATTTTATTAATTTTGAAAAATAAAATAATATTTAAATAATGATAATAAGAATATTTAATATATGTTTTAAAAAATTTTGAAAAACGTTAATAAGTTATCCATATCTTTTGCCTTATCTGTGTCTTTAACCTTTTCAGCATTGTTTCAGAAGAAGTGTCACCGTAGCAACAGTGACTGTTTAAGCAAACCTTGAGAGAAAAGAGACAGGGTTCCATGCGGACGAGGGAAAATGAGAAACGACGAAGACAATGGTAATGGTTACTGATTTTGGGTAGAACTTAGAAATCTGAGCCCCATGCAGTGATCCCGGCTGGTCCTCACACCAGCTTCCTTCCTTTCTCTCTCTCTCTCTGTTTCTCATCACCATTCACCATATCTCTCTGTCTCTTTCTCTTTTACGCACACATACGCCAATCGCACGATAACATGCATCTTATTTGCTTCGATTTTGATGCATAAAACTTTTTCCATCTGAAGAGCTCACATGCTGTCCTTTTTTATTGTTATTTTTCAGAACTCTCATCCGTGACAGGTAAAGTGAAAGAAGGAAAATAAAGGCTTTGTCACTCTCATTACATGGGCTCTACAGTTTCTCTGCATGAAGCTTTATATATATTGGCAGAGAGAAAGAGATAGAACTAAACCATGGACACTGAATTCATGGTTGTTAAATGTTCTGATCATATGTTATATATTTATGTATACATAATACCATTCACCAACCCTGCAAGAGAGAGTTATACAGTAAAGAAGAAGCCAAGCAAGATGGGAAGAAGCAGAGAGTACTGAGAGGGGACCAGAACAGTGTTTACTTAATTGGAATTCATTCAGGACTATAAATGTGCTCTCTTAGCTGGCTTAGCTTGTGGAGCTACGGATTTTACTTCTGGGTCCACGACAGAGAAAGGTTCAAAGGGTTTCGAGAAGTAGAGGAAACAATAATATGAGATCTCATCTTCAGATTCCATGAAGATGGTGTTCAGCAATGTACGATCACTACTACAGAGAAGTTTACCCTACCAACTGCCGTTCTGTATATAGCAAACCTAAATTTGCTACCAATCAAAGCAAAGAGTACCTAGTTGTTAGTGTATGAAATGAAACTGAATATCAGAATTTGAAGTCACGATAAGTAGAAGTTTTTAGATGATTAGTAATCAGCTTCTTACTGAATTGTACTATATAGAAGCTGGGACATAGGGGTCTAGTGTAGTCATGCAGTTCACCTTTGGCAATTTTAGATGCGACTTAACCAGGAGTTGACCTACAGTGCCAGCAGGTAGGGGTGGAGCCAGGAATTAGCAGGGGCAAAATTCTTAAATCTTAAATTCAATTTTTAACAAAATATGTATTAAACTTTATTTTTTATCACCTGGCTAGGTCTGTGTCAAAGATATCCATCACACGAGATATTTTAAACTCTTGCTTTTATTAAAATAAATTACACTATTTAAATAAAAATAATTATATGACATTTATTATGATTGAATGAGAAGTTAAAGTTTTAATATTATATTAATTTTGCGTAATACAATAACATTAACGTAATAAAATTTTTTGCTAACACGCAAGATCTGAAATTAATTATGCACAAGTATAAATGGTTTTTGATGCACTTACATTTGCCAACAATCATTTGTTTGGAACGAAGAGTAACTTTAGAGATATCAATAATATGATACCCTTATCTGCGTCTTTTAGTTGTAACGTAGTGTCCTTTTACTTCTAAAATTCTCTCTTTCTACTAATTACGGAGTTAGTAGATAATTAAGGTTGGAGTATTTGTTTTTTTTCTTCCTTTTATAAAGTCCACCGTTGAGGCCATTTATGGTTGAAATGTAGATCGATTTTTAGAATTTCTAGATTTACTTGACTTATGTTGCATCATCAAAATTCTTAAAGGAGATCAAATACGAATTATAAACTTCCTAAAACATGCTCAATGACAAGATTTCGACAAGTGAACAAAACACAGGCAGTTAATTTATATGCAAAAATATACATATTTCTAACTGTATAAAAATTAGGGAGTAATTATTAAATTATGTTATACAATATGGTAATATCCTCCATTTATTAAATCAAGAAATTCAAACTTGAGAAATGTAGTTGAATAAGTTAGAATCAGGTTATCTGTTTTACTTTTATTGTTCCTGTTATATATCAATTCATCATATCTATATATTTATGTGAGACCTACGAAAATAAACCAAGTGATTTAATTGGAATAAGTCCCCCTACCACATAACTAATTTCTGAAGCTCATTTAACCTAGAGTGAATTCACATCACAATTTGAAAAGCAATGATTTCAACTTAGGCCTATGGCCTACCTCCCAGTAAGACTCTTACACAACTTAATGGGGGGGCATTACTCTTTCGAAAAGTAGAACCTGCAAAGTCTGAGCATCTCATATGACAAAAGACAATTGATCTCCACATGAAGATAACTTTGGATCCAGCAAGTGCCTTAGGAACCATAACCTTGACATTCTCCGGAAATCGAGGCATTCTAGAAAGGGAAGTGAAATGGTCCTAAGATATCTACTGAGTACTGACATTGTCAAGCTATAGCTGTCCTACCCATAAATCATTCTCATGTTTTTCTCGTTAAATCAAACGTTATTCTGGTGCAGGTGGAATAATACATTCTTAATCTTGTATCAACAAAGCGCTTTTAACTAGAGATCTGCAGGTATAGATTCCTAATTGAAGATGAGTAAGTCGAAACATCCAAACGCTAAATCCAAGCTACGTTTCATCTTCACTTATGACCAGCTTATATAAGAATACTCATCCATAATCAGGACACAAATTCCAATTATCACTGAGATTAGATTAGAGAGTAATTAAGTAGAGAAACCTGCATGACGCACATTTTGAGGTTGTGGTACTGAAGCAGCTAGAAGAAGACTTATCATCAGTTATGTCTACTGCCCTCGAGGTACAGACCATATGTATGTACCTATATAGACAAGATGCTAGAACAACTATGCAAGACTTGGTACGGGCGATAATTCAAGATTGAGTTTTTTTCCTCATTTTATCTAGGAAAAAAGACCATATTTTATGTCTATATAGAGTATTATTGGAAATTGATCTAAATATGCATTACTGTGGAAAGAGTAAAAGTTTTAGGGAACGAAAAGTAACTATCCAGCTTAAGTTACATATTGGAATTAGTAATAGAACTTAGCTAAGCTAACTATGAATGAATGGCAAAATAAGCATGTTAATACAATACTAATGAAATAAATATTATGAACGTTTACAACTATAACCGTATCACCTTGAATTCTTTTAGTAGTTTACTAGTGGCGAATACAAATGACGAATGTTCTTTTTGTTTTTTGTTTTAATGAATTAGGATATATGACAACATAACTTCTTATAATCTCAATGTCTCATGAAACTTTTTGTCACATTTTCTACTAATGGAACGTTGATTAGCTACCTCAAATCGCTATATTCTTATGTCTTATATGAGGCTTACCAAGCCAAATATTATAATAGATATCTAGTTTATAAAAAAAAAAGCAACATGATTTATACTCGAATCCTTTTAACCTTGTAAAATTCTAAAGTTTTTAATTTTAAGTAAAATATTTTTTAAATGTGAGATCGCTATAAATTCAAACCATCTTGTTGTCCTCGTTGGTATCTATTTGTTGTAAATAAACAATTTTTACATTTGAGAACTCTTGAAGTCAAGTTAGGATACTCTTATTTTTTAATTCATAATTTATTATGATCTTAACCTTTATCTTAAAGGGTTTCTTGAAAATTCCTTTTCAAGTTTAAATGCTGTCTGTACCCAAGTTCACTAATCAAGCTCTTCTTTTTCAATTTTCTATAAGTTATACACGAGCAAGCATATTTTGGCTAAGTGATGCACTTTTGGAGTATCTCTTTGAGTTGTCAAATTGATGGTAAGATACTAGTAAAAGATGGGTGCTTAACCTCACCATGATACGTAGCTACGTTGACATGTACCACTTCACTTAATATACAAGTTGGATGGATGAGTTGTCTGCGTTTTTATCTATTTATAAATTTTTTTATTATTAATCTATTACTAATAATTAAGGTAAAAGTATCGAGTTTTAACAAGTAATACAATATTAAATAGGAGTTAATCTTTTGAACAAGCGATATAGATTTGAAAGCTTAAAACTACTAATTAGTCTAAATTAAAATAATAAAAAGTAATAACAATAATTTAAATTAATAAAATTTAAATTGGTACTCCTAAAAATCAATAACTATTTAAGTTATTAAAAGAACAATTAGTCAAATATCAATGTTTAGACAAGTGCTTTCTTTAAAATTACTTTTGATTTCATAATTCAATTAATATAGAATGGATATATTAATATGGATAAATAGGATCTTCTAAACATTGAATCTATACTCTCTCGAAATTTAACTATTTATATATACAAATATAATACCTCTTTAAGTACATTAAGATATGTTAAATCTCATGAAAGGCTTTACCTTAACACAAAAAATCGTTTAAGTTTCTTTTGATTACTTCATTTAAACCCTATTTCTTAAGCCATGATTCACTCATAAGTAAGTTTGAGGTGTTAATAAGTGAATTATAACAAAGTGTAATTGCTACCATAATTAAATCATGAATTAAAATTAATAAAAAATAATTCACAAAAATATCTCATTTCATAAAATAAAATGAAACAATCTATACAAAAATAAAAAGATTTTTAATCTAAAACTATAAAAAGTTTTATCTATGAATTGTAGCTAAACAACAAACTAATAGATAAAAAACAAGGAAATCATAGTAGAGATAAATCTATATAAAAAATCCTGATTCGAATGACATCTTGATCCATTGAGATGATGTTTGAATCTTGATTCTTTGATGAAATAGTCTTGGAATAAGCCTCTTGAGAGTTCTTAATAACTGTGATTTTCTCCATATTTTTACTTGAAATAGCCTTCAATTTTGAAATAATCTCATCTCAAGGTCATTTTAGCATAATTACCTAAAAACTAAAAAATTAAGTAAAATAAGGTAATTTCACATGGAAATCAAATAAAATACTTTAAGAAAATATATCCATATTTCATACGCATAAAATTTGTCCATACTTTCTCCATACTTAAGCTTTTACTTATCCTTAAACAAATCAATTTAAATTACTCTTAACTTAAATGGGTAGAATTCGATGAAAAATTTAACAAAGGGAAATCAAGATTATCCATCATCCATCAATTGTATTGTTTATCAACTTGTTAGGAATTTATATACTTACACTAAATCATAAATCAAACCAATTCAATCCAAAAATCCATACTACATCAACTTACTCCACATTATTCAATCTAATATATAAAGCAAACATAAATGAGTAAAGAAGCTCCTATTTTAAAACATTTTTGTAATCCAAACTAATAGAAAAATAAAACTTGTTATCAATTATTTACATATATACTACCGAACGTGCTATGGTCTGATCTGCTTTAGGGAAAGGTAATACATGTGTTCAAGGGCTTCTTTCATCTCTTGGCTGGCAATCAAGAATAGACTTCAGATCAAGAGCCAATAATATGGTAATATTGATACAATTTGTTTATTGTGTACTATTGTTGTCGAGGACATGGATAATTTGTTCTTCCAATGTTCCTATACTAAGGTTATCTGGAGTAGAATCTTGCACATGTTACCTTATAATTTTTGTGTTATAATTGACAGCAAATATTACTTTGGATCATTGACAATTCGACATGGAGGAGACTCAATGCCCCTCTCTTCAAAGTAGCATGTACAATTCCCATATATATCATATGGAAAGAGTGGAATAGTAGACGATTTACTGATAAGAAGATAGAGAAATACCAATTGGTTGATAGAGTTATCAATAGTATCAAAGCTTGCATCTATGCTAAACAGTTGCAAGAACTTTTGACTATGGATATGAAGAACATGTGGGGCTTGTAATTTGTACATTTTCATACTAAGGCTAGAGTTCTCCTCAAGAGTAACAGCGAAGAGCCTTGAACTCATTGTAATGTAGTATTAGTTTCATCTATATAATACTTTATTAAAAAAAGACTTGTTTACAGGTTCCCTAATCTTTTGATGCAAAACAATTCACTTTGGCATGAATACTACTATTTACTAGGTTAGGTATTGGTTCAAAAATTTACTAATATCACTCTTTAAAACTTTTTACTTGAGTTAAATTTAATGTAGTGAATTTATTATACTCACTTTATTCACATATTTTGTTTTTTTAATTTTATTTTTGTAAGAAACTACAAATTATTTAAAAATCTACTTCTAGCTAAAAAAAAGCCTAATTATATATACAAGAAGTTTTATTATCCATTTTCAAATCATTAGATTAATCTTCGCTAACCTTCCTTACTAATTTCATATATCTCAATATGTCAAGATTGACAAAAGCTATGCAACAACCTAGATCATCCACGAAAGAGTATCATGGTGGGAAATCTGGACCGGATCTGATCTGACCGCAGCGGAATAATCACGAAACTCTTCCGTGGTTTTTGATTTCTCGAAAATCAAGATCTATTTAAATCTATAAAATGATTAACACGAATCATATTAAAGCGGAATTTAATTCGTACCTTATTCCGAAG
>JANVCL010000001.1:21597421-21612881 GCA_026546855.1 Erythroxylum incrassatum
ATTATAATTTCATTTGCAATGTATAATTATCCCATGGACTTTATCATATACATCTAAATATGTACAAGATAAAGAATACCTTTAAATAATTTGTCACTAAACTACAACCAAAGCGATTGGCTGTAGGGCATAAACCAACATATCAAACATACCTAGGTTTTGCGTCAACCTATTTAAATACGTCCTTCTACAGTTGACTCCCTTCTTTCTAGCACCATATTTTATAAATATTTGGTGAAGTAGTAACCTAGGTTACACGAACCCCTCTCTACTATGAACTAAAAATAAAAAATATCTATAAGGATCTCCACACTATTTCTCTCCCTCCTTCTAAATACCTAAGAGTTAGAGATAGGATGTAGGTGTTCTTATTTTGAGATGACTTACATATAGTTATTTTCCTCGATATGACATTCAAAATTATTGAGAAACATGGTAATTAGCTTAGTTGGGATTTCAACTACACCACCTTTGTAATCCTCCATTACTATATAGTCAGGTGTAAAGAAATTACATTGTATCCTATAATCATTGGATGACATTTCAATTAGATTTTCATCCATCATAAACTTGATTGCATTTTTTCTCTCTAAGTTGGCATTCTAATTCATATTAAAACTCGTCAAAATTTTCAGAGGTGGCCTCCCTATACAAATTCTCAGTAGTGTCAAAGAAAATGCTTCATCTCAAGTTTTCTATATACCTCCTCATTTCTATAGCTAAACTTATGGTTTTCAAAGAAACCCAATTCACATGTCTGTTTGATTTGAAAAGTCTATGTTTGAGACATACACACCTTTTATTATCGTTAGGCTCTGTGCAGGTGAGCATTAAATACTCCATATGAGTTTTTTTTTTTTACCTTACTTGAGTTCGAATATTTAGCGTGTTTCAAATAGGTTGAACCTTAAATTTCATCTTGTGGATGGTTGAAAACTCATTCGCATATTGTTTAAATCTTGAAAATAAATAATATGTAACAAATACCTTAAAACACAAAATTCCTAGAAATATAATTTAAAAGCCCTAGATTTTTGAAATTTGGATTTAAGGGTAAGGAAGTTTATGAATCTTAACGAAAATTAGTGGTAAATATCAGAAAGCCTTGTATGTTTTACTAAAAAACTTGATTTGGGTTGTGGATATAGGAAAGATTGAGAGAAATTAAAAGTAGGGACAAAAAAGGGGTCTCACGCAACCCTTGAGCCTTGTAAGGTATGATCGTGACATATTCTATGGATTTGTCTACATCATAATTGTTTAGGACACAACCTGAGGTATGTGCATATTCTCAGGTTATGGTTTCTAAGTCATAGATCATAAAAGAAAGAGTGTTGGCAAGTTGTAGATCATACTATCTCACTTGACCTCTAAACACAATATAAGTTACGAGCATGTTTTGAGCTGTGGGGTAATCTAGAAAACTCAGGTTAATATATGGTCTAAGACATGAGTGTGTCTTAGGTTGTGAATCGGTTTGTCTTACTAAGCATATAGACACGATCGATATAAGGTTGTTTTTGATCTTATTGATTGCTTCAGTAGAAATCTAGATGATTTTTTACTCCAAATTATACATCTTACTGTAAAGATTATGTTGCCTTTGTAAATTCTCCATATTATTAATTTGTTCTACTATAAGATCTCTAGCTTGACATTTTACACTCTAAGGTTATCCCTCATATAATTCACAACTTATTACCTGACTTGTTCTTAGTGGCCAAATCAAGTTACCAAGTTTTCTTATTACTGCCTCCATCTAAGCTATAAGAGCAATCATAGTGTCTACATTATATATTTTAGTTGTTTTATTTGTCTTAACTTTACTTGACTACTACTGTTAGTTGTTTATTACCGTCTTTTCTATCAATTTTAGGGTTACCATTAGATTTTTTTTTTGGCATTCTACCCGCTATAATGTCTATCATCCAATTTGTAGGATCGACCATACCATTATAGAAACTTTAGACTTGCATGCATGTGGAAAAGTGATAGTGTGAGTACTTCCTCAATAGATCCTTATATCTCACTTATGTTTTATACAACTTCCATTGTCAAATTTTTTGAATGAAAAATGTCATTCTACCATTTTATTTTCTTGAATGGTAGAAAGTACTTAATAAGAAATTTATCTAGAAGACTTTCTAAAGTTGTAATTGATGCTGCAGCTATCGCTTTCAACCATTCTTTTTCTAGATCTCTCAATGTAGTGAAAAATATCCTCATTCTGATAACATATTCACTTTTTTCATTGATCTTGAAAGTGTCACAGATTTTTAAGAAATTAATGATGCATGCGTTAGGATCTTTGTTCGATAATCTTTCAATTTATACATTCTTTTGCAATATCTGGATTACATTAGGCCTAATCTCGAAATAATTAACATTAACCTTAAGCCTTGGAATACTAGGTTACATCCACATAAAATATTATTTTGAGTACTCCGTCATTGTTTTATGCTCTTTCTCTCCATGGTTTCAAGTAGTACGTCTATTATATCTCGAGTCTCTTGTTTAATCCATTCTCTTGATTCTATCAAAATATTCTTTCAAGCTCTAAGTCTCTTTTAAGAAAACATAATGTCTCCTTCTTGTCATATATGAAGGATAACCATAAAATCAAAGTGAAACAAGTGCAAAAAAAGAAAAGACACAAATTTATAACAAAAAAAACAAACATATAAGACTAGAAAAATAGTTAATGGATCTTCTAAAGGCGAATTGCTTCCTTGAAAATGGTTCCAAAAATTTAATGTGCATTTTATCTATTTACAGATTTTCCTATTACTAATCTATTAGCTACAATTAAGGTAAGTACATCTTTCATCACCAAGCTTATAATGGTAAATAAGAGTTGATCTTTTGAGAAAGAGATGCGAACTAAAAAACTTAAAACTACTAACTAATCTAAATTAAACTAAAACAAAGAGTAATAATAATAAAATTTTATTAATAAAATATAAAACAAAATAAAATTTAAATCGGTAGTCAAGAAAATCAATAAAAAGTAAATTATCAAAAGAAAATCCAACCAAATATTGATGTTTAGACAAGTACTTCCCTTAGTACTACTCTTGATTTTATGATTCAATTAACCTAGAATGAATATATTAATCTGGACCAACAAGATCTTCTAGACATTAAAACTATATTGTCTCAAGTTATAGTCATTTACTCTCCCATTGGTTAACCTATATCTCTTTCAATCTAACACCTTTTTGAATGTATTAAGATTTATGAAATCCCATAAAAGGTTCACCTTAATACTATAAATATTGTGTATGTCGCTCTTAAGCACCCCATTCAACTTCTATTACCTAAGTCGTGATCCACTTATAACTAAATTATATGTTGAGATTAATCAAATGTAATTCACAAAAAAAATATCACATTTTATAAATTAAAAGAAATCAATCTATACAAAAATAAAAATTAGACATTTTCCTATCAAAACATTGAAAAACATTTAGTCCCGACTCATAGATAAAACAATAAAAGCAACAAAAAGACAATGTAATCATAGTAGAGATAAATATAAATGAAAATCATAATTTCCATGACAACTTATTTGTTGAGGTGATATTTGAATCTTGATTCTTTAATGAAGATAGCCTTGGAATTAGCCTCCCAAGAGTTATTACACCTCCCAATGGCTAACCCAAACCTTTTGAGAGAAAAATATGTGTGAAGAGTGTGAAGTCTCCAAATTTTATAAAAGTAAGGTTTATAGTACACTTACATACATTTAACTACTATAGAAATTGTCTGGGTCATGTTTGTGGATCCTACTGTTTCTTACAGGTGAGAGACACGGTCTTTGACACGTCTGTATTCCCAGGCTGTGAATTCTCCTATTTTTCTTTTGATTAGCATACAATCTGTGATACGACTTTGACTCAGGACGTGTTGCACTTTAGGTTTTCTTCAACATCAAATGATTCCTCTATAGATCATGTTGTTTTAACTTAACTGTATGAGCATGGATTAAATCGTACTCTTCCAAAAGCTTTGATTTTCTTGATATTTTTTGAAGTTATCTCTAATTTTAAATAGTCTCATCCTATAATCAATTTATTACAGTTATCTAAAATTCCAAAAATAAAATAAACTAAAGTAATTTAACATAAAAATCAAATAAAATATGTTGAAAATATATACATATTTCATTTGTAATTCTATAGTTGACATTGCATGTCATGTTTTTCCTTTTGTAAAGAGAGTTGTCCTCAATTGATAACCAATGTAAAACACATAAATTTTTGGACTTTGTCTTGGACAAGGTTTTGGTCGTGTCATTGTCAAAATTGACTCGTCCACGAGAGATACAATTTTCTGTATTTTCTGTTCGTAACTTTAACCTTAAAATAATTCGTGGTTCTCAAGATGTAAAGATATTTTAGAAACCGAGAAATAATAAAGAATTTCGTCCTAACTAAAAAGAAATCTATGACCTCAACAGGTGCAGCATATTCTATTGTTTATATCCTTTGATGTGTCTGTGTTTCGTGACGTTATCTCTTGATTATGCATACATGCCTTCCTAAAAAATTGTAGCCCATAGATAAACACAAGAAACCATTACTGAAATTTTGATCGGATAAATGCCAAAAAGAACAACAAAATACAATTCCAGAGGTTAAAATTAGAGAAGGTATTGGATCTTGACTATATGCATATAACAAGAAATAATTCGAACGCAAAAGTTAAACTTCTTTTAGTACAAAACCTGATAAGTTTACTATACCACCACCAACAACAATATCTAATATAAATTTCGCTGAAGTACGAGATTTAGAGAGGTATAATAATATGTGGTCTTATCTTTAACTAATAAAGAGATTATTTTTAAAACAACAACAAGTGTACTATGCCATTTACTTTAATTGAAATTAAATCCAAATTTAATTTTAACATTGAAATCTAATTCTTAAAACTAAACCAAAACTAAAAATGAACATTGACATATGTCGGGCGCATTACCTCTTTGTTCACTAAAGATTCATTGTTATGTTGCGAAACTTTAACTTTTACGTCAAAAAGAATTTGAAACTACTCAAACTTAGAACCCTAAATGGTCAGATGAAATTAAAAAAAGTATATATATAACTCATAACTATAGAAAAATAGAGTAATTAATTGCCGAGTGATATGGGCCTAATTAATATCAGAAATTTGGTGAGTGAAGGGAATATTTTCTTTGGTTTAATCTTTGTTGAAACGGAGGGTAGCGGTCAGCATAGAAGGAATAGGGACTCATAAGGACAGGATAGATTGAGACAGGAATCCAAGTGCCCACTCTTCTAATATGCTTAAGGACCGGCATTGTATAGATCAGACGGCAGCCGAAGAATTATACCAAAACTATCCACCCAGAAAGAACACTAAAACGTTCAGATTTGACAACATTAACTTATAGCAAAAGCATCCTTATTTCAAGAATCTAGTCTTGGCAAGTACATATATAGGTATGGCTTGGAAATGATAGTTTTGAATGCTCGGATATATATTCATTAGCCATTTGTACGTCTAGCATCTTATTGGGTGGATGTTCTGGTAGGTTTCAGTTGTGTTACAAGGTGGCTATATTCATAACTAGTTATGTTGTGACAGTGCAGTCTAGTGGTGGGGTAAAGAGCAATTTCTCCTATGTGACAGTGGTACTGGCAGTGACGTCCAAACGTGATGTTGCCGACAATTACAAAACAATTTGTGTAAATGGACATGTAAAGATGGTGATTAGTACTGTTACTTGTATTTCTGGCTTGTCAAGCTTTCATTTGCAAATGGCTACGGTATTGTCACTATTTCTTTAATTGCTTTCGCAATTGATTGTATTGACTGGACATCCTGGTCAAGTCTTACAATCACATAAAAGAACCTTTATAAATTAAAAAATGTATTATCAAATTGAATTACATAAACCAAAATTACGTAGAAAATCTATACCATACAACAATATGAGAACTTATTTAGGAAAATATGCCCAATTATGCAAATGTTTATTCATATGTATACATAAATATCTTTTGATTTTTATCAATTATGAACCCATCTAGTGAAAATTTGTCTATCTAACTTGGATTAAAAGTTTTATTACAGTAATTTATTTAATTGCGCTAACACACATATTTATACGTACGTTTAAGTTTTATATGAACTTTTTGTTGATTTATGGAGTATTAAATGTTAAGCAAGTAGTTGGATATCATCGTCAATTAACTACAAAATAATAAAATATAGGTTCAGGCATATACCTATCTCCAAGAAATTTATAAGGAGTGTCGGACAGTATATCAATTCTCATTCTGCATACTTAAAATTCTAATATCTGGTATTTTAGGATATTTATCGGTAAATTTTACTTTAATGATTTTAGTATGTTGACGTTATTCGTCTATCAAGTTTGATGTCCATTACTCACTTTTTGTCATTTTTTGGAGAAGAATAGAAAAGGTTCATAATAAATTTGCTTTAGATTAATATATTCAACCCTAAATAAAAAATGCTCAAAAAGTGACATAATGCCATTTTTTTTTTCTAAATTTTGTTAGCGTGAAACCATGTTTATGAAAAATACGAGACGACTATAAAGATAAATATAAAAATACCTTTATTTTCTTTTGAATAATTTAGAAAATGCTTCATCTAAAATTTAAAGGATAATAAATAAAAAATTTTCATCGTATTTTAAGTTTTGTATGGTATACGTTGATAATGTACTAGTAATCTCTTCTTCCTCAGATTAATTTTAAACATACTAAAACTTTTACACATATCATAAAAAAGAATGTTACGGTAACACCAAAAATAAAATTTAGTTTTTTTAAATAAAAATTAGGTTTTTAGGAACTACATAAAATGAGGAACCATAAGACCCACAAAAAGAAGTTTAAACTTTAATAATAAAATTTCCAATCAAATATTAGAAAATTCTTAAAAAGTTTAAATTATGGTATGAATTTTTATCTTAACTTAAATAGACTATGTAAATCTTTACACTATTATAAAATCTTCATTTATTTTAAAATTTAATATGGTATACATGATATTTGAATCCACTTCAAAATAAATTATTTCTCATAATATCTTCAAGCGAATAAGAATAAGTTTAGAGTTGAAATGAAATCAAACTAATATTATAGTTGAAATTCAGTTAATCTGGTAAAATTCAAAACCTATTAAAACATTTTAAGTTATAGTCGTTATATACTGGTCTTTCTTGTAGTTGACTGATGTTCTCTTCTCTATCATTCATCGTTATGCCTATTATTCTTAAAAAGAAATACAAGTAATAAGTAAAACTATACAATTTCTCCTCGTTAAAAGTAGGCACCAAACCACTCAACCTTGTTTCGTTCTGATGTTTATACTGAACCAATCTTTTTCCTTTACCCTACTGACCCGTTTATGGAATATTTTCACGCATATATAAAGATTATTAGCTGATCCTTGACAATAGAATATGTTTAAGTAGGCAGTATTTCAAAATTTTAGATATCTAAAACTGTGAAGAATAAATAACCCATTGATAGCCGAAAGGAAGTTGATTAAAATTTGTAATACATTCACTTTTTAAAATTCGTTTTCCATTGGCTTTATTCTAGAGGATAATTTTAAAGAAACTCAAATACATAGTTATTATATTAGTCATTTTTAATGTTTTAAAAGTCAGACTGGAAGTTAAACTGGTAAGACAAGAGGTTTAAGGTTTAATAGATTTAACTAGTATTAGACTGTTATAAAACTGACTAAAGATTGAATAATATTAAGGAATTTAAAATATGATTGAAAAAGATTTTCCTTACTCATAAAAGAATTTGATGTTTAATTGGAAAATTATTAAATAAAAATTAAGTCATTATATTTTATAAAAATTTATTAATTAATAAAAATTAACCGATTAATTAATAAATTGGTTAGTTTTTAACAACATATATTATTAAAGCAAATCGAATCAAAAAATTAAATGATTCAAGATTTTTATAGTTGGACGGTTAAACACTCGCAGGTCATCATGATTAACATTATTTAAAATACTTTTACATTATCAGATTTTGCGTTTTAGTGAAATTTTTATTAAATGTTGTTGTTATTGTTGTAAAATACTTTTACATGTGTATAAATAGTTTAAGATGCGTAAGAATGTTTTTTTTACGATACTACTTATGAAAATTACTAAAATTATAATTCCCTAATTTTTTTTCTTTCAAATAGTATGCATTGAGGACAAGCTAGATTATATCAAATATCATGTTTATTCTAATTTGTTTTTTTGTTGAACACTTAGCGATATTGTTCCAACGATTGTTTGCTACCCTTTAAAGGCTAAGATCCCATTATCTTCAGCTCCGGGATTGATTGAATCATAGAGTTCAAAGCTTTAATGTACCTTATGATATTGATAAATCACTAATTCATTGTTTCCTGTCCAAGTTTTCAATAAAAGAAAATATGAAAAAAAATGCATCTTTCTGGTTTGCGGATATTCATGTTTATTGCACGATATCCAAAGAGATAATAACCGAACAAATCGGCTTTGTTTGATGTGTTAGATTCTGTATTCAGTAAAAGGAGCCTCGGAAACCAAGGATATATGCGTAGTAACCATATCCATGTATATGAGGTTAGGAAACCATTGATTTCCTAACGTCTCCGGCCACTCCTTTCGATGTTTGTGAGTAACCGAGAGAAGAATAAGTAACATCAAGTGTAGAGTTCTGACAGTTGTCTACATCTTATAATACAAAAACATATAAGCTTGAATACAGATTTTTAGCAATGATCAGCCTTTCAATGAAAATTCACATATAGAACAAGGAAGGGAAGACAGAGCTGAAGATAAACGAGGATAAATTACATTTTCATTGTCGATCTTCGTGTAAACTAAATGAAAACAATTACTTGGGGTTTACGTTGGAGATGACCGATTCATTAACTTTGACATGAACTATTCTTTTAGCTTTATTTCTTATCAAAATTTAAAGGACATGAAACATAACATAGAGCGTGAAAAAGAAAGACAGAGAAGAAATGCATTTATGTAAGAGGTCTAGATGCCTGGAGACAGTTGAAAGGAAATAATCCCCACGGAAATATATGTCCAGACACAGACTTTATTCAGAGCTTTGTAACAGAAAATGACCGTGCAATGACAACTTTATTAACAGTAGATGATTACAGACAAAACCTTCTAATAATAACCTTTGTCATTTATTGTTCATCAGATTTATCAAAGACGTCCTTTTCACTGAACTTAACATGAAAATTGGCTTTAGCTCTCCCAATGTATCCTTTTTTGTTAACTTTTTTCTTTTATTTTACCATGGCATCTTGAGTCTCATGGCAGACTTTATCATGGTAATGGAAATTATGTATGATTGATTTAAGAGAAGAAGAAAAGGAAAAGGAGGAGAAAAGCTACTCCCACAGAATTAAGTGTATGAGGATCTTTCTTACAAATTAATGGCGTTCACTCCCTTTCAATTCAGACACAGCACGGCAAACAAATCGTGGTCACACACTAAGCTTTCTTGTCTTTTACGATGATGACTTTGCTCTCGGTCCACTTTGCCCTAGTCGGAGCTCTAGATCAAGCTCTTCGGGATTTCGCAAATCCTTGCTGTTGTTGATGCTGGTGATTTTACTGCTGTTGTCGACGGACGATGAGGTTTCAGCCTTGTTAGAGTTATAAAAACAGTAAGAATTCGCCACCGTCTGTGTAGGCGTTGCTACTGAAAGATTAAGAGATTGTCCGACAAAGTCGGTGCGTGGGTACGGTGACATAGAGAGAATTGCAGAAGGAGAGTCAATGCTGGATGCATTCATGTTTGTGGAGGACAAAACTCCACCATGGTTGTTAGGTAATTGGTAGAGCAAGGAGAGACCACCACTTGTGGAGAAATCTTGTGTTTGGATAACGAAAAGAGAGCTTGATGTTGATGATGAATTAGGGTCGACAGAACTGGGCTGAGACTGGTGAAGCCTTGCCCGATCGCGACGGTGAACGTTCATGTGGCCACCTAGGGCTTGAGCTGACCTGAATTCCCTTCTACAGAACGTGCAAGTATAAGACCTTGGTGGCCAAGTGGAGCCCATAACATTACTTGTGTCCTCTGCAAAAGCTCTAACCTCCCACGACTTGTCATCTTCTTGAGCTTGTACAGGGTTCCACATCCAGGCATCAGAGGTCATACCAGGGTTTGATTGATGATGATGATGGCGCTGGTTTTGTTGGGATTGTGCTAGTTTTTGGAGTTGGGTCAAGGATAGAACACCAAGTTCACCAGCCATAATACTAGTGGTAAAACATTTAAGACAGGTGTGTGATAAAGTTAATGTGGAACAAATTGAAGAAAGGAGTTAAATAGGAAGATGGGATGAGGAGAGAGAACCCTAACACTGGTAGTATCACCAAGGTTCTTGTATGAAGCGGTTGGAATTTACTACACTCAACGTCTTATTAAGTTTCTTCCATAACGTCAGGACAATGCCTCCTGACTTTAGCTTCAACGCCCCACTGTTTACTATAGTTCAAATGTTTCACAACCCTTCCCCGCACATGTCAACTTAGAATGTAAAGACGACGTATTAAAGTATCAACAAATTATGAAAATGTTGATGTTATAGATTAGTTTAAATGTGGCAAAAGAAGAACATAGTCTATGGCGTAGGACTTAAAAAAAAAAACTTATAATCAATTTCCCCACCATCTATTTTAGTTTAATCAAGAAATTTCATAAGCCTTTCACATGCTTATGCTTGTGTCATAGCATCCTATGGGTACAATCACTTGCAGTAAAATTATACCCATGGTTTGTGTGAAGGAGTAATTCAATTACTGGTCCTCCTACCGTAAATACGCAGTACTATTCATTAGTTCTGGATTTTTTTTAATCTAAATATTTTTAAAAATTCTGAAAGGAAAAGAAAAATAGATACAATTGTGGTGTACGCACTTCCTCACTTAGATGTTGACTGTCATTTACAAAACTAAACCTTTAAAAAACATCAATATGTCTTTGCTATTTAATCCCGAGTCTTGTTACTCTCTTGTCGTCCTGTAATGGAAAGACGTCCAAATTCAGACGAACCGTGTCTACATTAATGATTGTCGCCAGGTAAAGATGGCATATTGCCGTCCGAGATTACAATGAAATTTAAGGTTGACAACATGAGTGTTTATTTAATATTGTTGATCTCTTTTATAAAAGCTTGGGAGGGAATGGAGTTTTGATAAGAAAATGGTCTCTAGAACAGTAGAACTTCATTATCATAGCTTTTTTCGCCTACGACTAAAACAAGAAACATCAATTAAACCTCACTCAAACGTTTTTGTTCCGTTGCAAACATCGTCTTTGTTCTGCTGCAATATGATCAAATAATTTCTTTACCTAATTGTACACTTTCCTATTTGCTTAATTTATAATTTTCATATACTACAAGTTGAAATGAGACTAATTTAATAGCCAGGGTTGTTGACTTGAAGCTGTTAAATTATTAGAATATTACAATACTTCCCCTGGTCTCAAACTCTAGTGACTATAAACAGTAATTACAGCAGATATTTCTTGTTTTTAAAGCCAATAAGATCCATTTTTGGAATTTAGCTACTACTGTTATCATCGATGTCTAAAAGGAATTTCTGAGACGGGACATTTTTTAAGTTTTAAATTACAACTAATATAGGCTAGTGGAAATTTCGTATGGGTTTTGCACTGATGAATCAAGACGAAGACACGAGTCCTTTATAAAAGTGGGAAATGCATATTAGAATAATACGTAACAGCTTGAAGAGCTAGCTAGCTACTTGGATCCTTTTTTAGTTATATATTTTGTGTCAATTACCAGACACCACAACCCAAATTTCTTGCTGAATCTAAAGAAACAAGTAAAATAATATCAAATTGAGAACGAATTCAATCTCCTTTGGCATGTTCAGTATTAGGAATTTGATTGAGGAATATGACTCCATATAATATGTGAGTAAACTTTTGCGTCAGTACGTGTATTAATTTATAATGAAACGACAAAGCAGTGGACATATGGGAAAGTCAAACTATGAACTATATTAAAATTGAATAACCAAATGATTTGGACTTAATTCAACGTTAAAAAAGAAGGAAGAAATTGAAAAATAAAAAACAACACTTCTAAATATTCTCGTGGCCGAACTGTTGGAGTCAGTAAACGTTGCCGATCTTTTGCATTAATTGTATCTAATGAAAACCATTGGCATACTGATTATATATAAGTTTATGTTTTAATGTTGTTTTCTCCAGGAATATAAGGAAGAAAGGAAGCCAAAATGTCTTTTCTTTAGCATTGAAACCTTAAGATATAAGATTTTGTTCTACGTAATTATAGAGTAATAATCTATGTGTATTATTGAAAATAAATTACTTATAGATTTTGATTTTTGTTTTCTACAAATTAAAGGACTTGTTGGAAAATCTTTATCCACTTTTATTCTTGTTTTCTTATTTATTCTATTTAATTTATAGAATGATTTTTTTTGTATTTGAAAATTATTGAAACTATTATACACTACATCAAAAAGTACTTTAGGCAACAGACAAAAACACTACTATAATTATATTTATTGTTGCCTTTTCATTAAGGCAGTAGAATTCATGCCGTCAAATAAAAAGGCATTTCTCACAACAACAAAAGGAGCTTTTAACAACAAAAATTTTTAGTGGTTAAAAGTCTTTCATTAGTCATTGATAATATTTTGCAACAATATTAAATCGTCGCCTAAATTGTCACAAAATTTCGGTAGCCAAATACTTTAGCGAAAAGGGAGCTACGACAATATGAGAAATCATCGCAAATGATATTTTGGTACGCTTAGTTTTCGTAGTTAAAGGTTATTAACTACGTTACTGTTAATGTAGATAATAATATTCAGGGAAGAATTTGTAATCGTCGCCCAAAATCATTGACGATTATATAGCAGATGTAGCAAAAAAAAATTAGTTACATTCTTGGAAACGTAGCTAAAAATTTTTGACGAAGATTTTAAAAATGTAGGCAAATCATTTAAGCTACGTTTTTAATTTTTTAATAAAAATATTAATAAAATTTTATCATGTTAATTATAATTATTGGTGACATTTTTAATCCATGTTATTGCTTGTAATATTTAGATTTTTTGTTTTATAATTTATTATACGAAAATGTTATTAAAAATTATAAAGTAGAAACATTTTATATAAAAAATAAAATATCATTAAATGTTAAATACAAATGTTAACAAAAATAGTTATGTACAAACTAAGAATTGTTTTCGTCATCACTACTACTTATATAATTTAGGTTTAGTATTTGTTTGACCATCTTTTCAAGCTTAGTAAACTTTCGTTCATTACGTTCTAGCTTTTGTTCATTACAATCTAATTTAGCCTTAAGCGACTGGTTCTCCTACTCAGGATGACCAACATATGCTAGCCTTGATGAGAATAAAGCGGTTGGTTTACGGGTAAACTTAAGACCTTTAATGTAGCCGAATCTTGTACCAAGCACGTTGTTGCAAATCTCATATACATTTGGCTCATTTTTATTAAACAATGATCTTTGCAACAACTCCTGCATCATTTTATAAATAAACTTATAATTTAAACAAATTTTTATACTTACATGGTTATTCTGCGCTTCTTCTAACATCCACCATTAACCTTCCTTATCATGAGTGAGTTTGTATAGTGTGATCCTATCACACTCTTCTTCATATAGTTCATTCTCACTTTGTTTTATGAAAAAAGAATTGAAAACACAATAAATAATGTAGTATTTACTTATATAATTATAACTTCCAAATAAAGAACTTAGATATTCATTTCATACGACAACAAATGATTTGGATTCTTAGTTGTGAGGAGTTTTCATTTTTTCTCTGTTAACCTTGGCTTTCTCATTATTTTCTTAAATAAAGAAAGAAATAATCATTAAATTGTGTAGCAAGGTTAACGGAAGCAAATGTGAAGAGAAAGAAGTTAAACCTTAACGTTGGCAAAGGCTTAATAATCATGCATTTGACTCCAATTTTCTGGAGACATCCGTTTGGAAATATGTCTCCTTGCCTCATCATTAGAAGGAAAAGATTTGTAGTAGTTATGTAGTCAATAATGATGATCTTTTGGCCTTTGTTTCAATAGTAAAGTCATGCAACTTAAAACTTTAGAGTTGTCGATATCGACAATATTGAGTTTCATGTGTGAACAACAAATAAAAGTGAAATTTGTCTTTAAATAAGTAAAAAATCATATAATTAAATAAATTGAGAAATTGCTGAAACTTTGTCGAAATCATTCTGTAGCAAGTTGTCTTCCTTTAACTGCTTGGCATGTTGAAGGTAAGACAATTCGGTCCTAACAATAACTCCTAACTTATTAGACAATTTTGTCAATTGGATATTGTCAACATGACAACCTTGCAAGGTATTAATATGCACAGACAACTTGCTGTTCATTACATCATTCATCGTTGCAACTCAGAACGTTTAGTGATACCTCTACCTCTTTTTTCTGATGCTAGTATTAGATGTTAACAATAAAAGAATAATGATAAGAAAAAACACATTAAACATGTAAATATATATTTGAACATAAGTTGAATTATAGGTGGTAAAGATTAATAGACATAAAGAGCCCTCAACAGTAGTTGAGGTACTGGAGGTTGTTGCTGGCTGGCTTCATTGGTGGATGAAGTCGATTATTTTTGTTGGCTAGGGTTGAATTGATCTGGTTGTTGTGGGGGAGGAACAATTGTGATAATTGCCACGTTCTTTCCTTTGTTTATACCAAGTGCCATTATCTTGAATATCTATAACTCAAATATCAACAATCCACCTTAACATAACTAAAAAATGAACATTCCACATTAATGTAACTCAAATATGAACAACACGCATAAACAAATCTCAAACATTAGCAATCTGCATAAACATAACTCAAACAACAACATTCCATATTATCATAACTCAAACATTAACATTCCATATAAAATTAAGTCAAACATAATCATTTCGCTTAAACATATCTCACACAACAACATTCCGCATAAACATAAGTCAAAAATTAACATTTCGCGTAAACATATCTCACACAACAACATTCCGTATAAACATAAGTCAAACATTACCATTCCACATTAACATAACTCAAATATTAACAATATGTTAGTAGTGTGCCCTAGGCCAATGGACATATGTGAATCATGTATTAACATTATGATTTGTTAATAATATATTATGAGGTATTCCTTCCATATATGCATGTATGTCGTTTATGTAATGTGATTTACGTTCCAGGAATGGTATTAGATTTATGTCATCAAGTCACATGCTTGATAGTAAAACCATAACCGTTATAACACTATTCTAAACCGTCCCTGGTCGATCATTATTGGTGGAACAATAATGAATTAAGGCTAGTATGTGTTCTGATTGATGATCACGTTTTAC
>JANVCL010000001.1:21617772-21630676 GCA_026546855.1 Erythroxylum incrassatum
GCCTGAATGTGATAGCTCTCCGAAGTGGGATTTAATCCTCAAGAAGAAGAAGAGGTTTGCGATGAGGAGATTGAATGTGAGGAGATGCCTCCACCCAAGGAGAAGATCAAGAAATCGGAAAGTGTGAAGGAAGAGGAGATTTTGAAAGAAAAGAAACTTGATAGGATCATGTAACTTATATGCTTTAGACTCAGTACAATAACCAATGAAAATTCATTTAACTGATTTTTCATCTAATTTTTGTCGATTTTGTGAATTTACTAGAACATAAGCAATGCTACCAAAAAAATTTAAATGGCTTACAGCTGGTTTGCTCCCTTTCCACGCTTCATATGGAGTGCAGTCTTGGACTGCTTTTGTTAGGGAGATATTCAGCAAATACAATGCAGTTGCAACCGCTTCTGCCTAATATGAGTTTGGTAGCCCTTTCCCTTTGAACAAACTTCTCGCCATCTCCACCACCGTTCTATTCTTATGTTCTGCCACTCCATTCTGCTCCGGAGCATACGGTGCTGTTAGCTCGTAACGAATTCCATTTTCTTCACAAAATTGATTGAATTCCTTTAAAAGAAATTCTCCACCTCTGTCCGTGCGAAGCACTTTTATACTGTTGCCACTTTGCTTCTCAACCATTGCTTTGAATTTCCTGAAATTCTCAAATGTTTCTGATTTGGATTTCAAGAAATAAACCCAACTTACTCGACTGAAATCATCTATGAAGAGAAGGAAGTAATTGCTACTGCCAAGTGACTTTGTGTTCATAGGACCACATAGGTCTGAATGGATCAGTTCAAGACAAGCTTTGGCTCTTCGTGCCTTTCCGATTGGAAATGACTTTCTGGTCTGCTTGCCGTAGATACCTCCTTCACACATATTCAGCGTTTGAATTTTCGGTAAGCCATGAACCATTTCTTTTCTTTCTAGCAGCTGCAACCTTTTCACATTCAAGAGTCCATATCGAAGATGCCACAACTTTGACTCATTTTGTTCTCCAGCTACGAAGGCAAAATCTTCCACAGTGGAGACTTCAAGTGAAAATATTTTGTTCTTGGTCATTTGCACATTTACAATCACTTGCCCTGATTGTTTCTCTTTAATAATGCATTTTTCATCATCGAACGTAACCGAGTATCCGCTAGCCATTAACTGTCCAACACTTAAAAAATCATGTGTCTAAGTTAGGAACAAATTCAACATTGTGTAAAAGCTTAGTTTTACCTTGGCTAGTTTTGATGGCCACCGTTCCTTTTCCCTCAACTTGTATTGCTTGATCATCTCCCAATCTGACCTTTTTCTGAGTCTCGTCAAGTTGATTAAAGATTGCCTTTTTCCCTGTCATATGATTGGAACACCCGCTGTCAACAAACCACTGTTCAACTTGTCCGTCAGCTGAATCACTATATGCCATAAACAATTTGCTTTCTTCATCAACTTCTTCTGCAAAATTTGCTTGTTTATCTCTGAACCAATAATCAGCTTTCACATGTCCATATTTCTCGCAATGATTACACTGAATACTGCCTTTATTGTTGTTATATCGCTGCTCAGATTCTCTTCCTCTGCCTCTGCCACGGCCAGAATTCTTTCCTCGAAATCCTCCTCTGCCTCTTCCTCGACTTGCAGCTTTTTCTTGCTCCCTTAAGCCTTCTCCTTTTGCTTGAAATGCCTTGTCTTCATTCTTGTCTTCTGGTCGATTGATTCGAGCTTCATGAGACTACAAGGAATCCATAAGCTCATCAAAAGAATAAGTGGACAGATCTTTGGACTCCTCAATAGCTGCAACCACATGATCAAATTTAGAAGGTAAACTCCTTAGAACTTTTGTCACAACTGTCTTCTCTGAGATCTCTTCTCCATAGGACCTCATTTGGTTGACAATTGCTTCAATTTTGGTTAAAAAATCCTGCACTATTTATCCATTCTTCATGTGCAGATTTTGGAATTCACGATTAAGTGTTTGCAACTTAACCCTTACTACTGTGGATCAGCTATGATATGCCAGCTACAAAGTTGTCCACACCTCCTTTGATGTTGAGGCTGCTGCAACTTTGGAGAAAATTGAGTCATGGACTGCTTGTTGAATGAAGAACAGGGCCTTTGAATCTTTCTTCTTGCTTTCTCTCAATCTGGTCTCCTCGTCTCTGTCATTGTAGCCATTTTCCACCAAGTCCCACAACTCTTGTGACTTGAATAGTGTTTTCATTTTGATGCTCCAAAATTTGTAATTGTCTCCTTTGAAAATGGGCATGGAAAGCTGGGCAATATTTACTACAGTGCCGTTGTTTACCATGTTGATACGCCCAAGGTATGAAACCAAAGAGGCTCTGATACCAAATGTTTGAGTTTAAGTGGAGAACTATTGTAGTAGCAGATTAAGAGAAAATAAGAAGATAAAGAAGACTGGTCTTATTGCATTAAACTGAAGAGCAAGACTTGCCTATTTAAAGGCTTACAAATAACTAATTAGCATAAAAAATAGGAAACTATCTGTTACATGCTTTGACTAACAAACAGAAAAATAAATTCTAGATTTTGCTAACTAATCTTGAGATTCTGCAGATAATTGTTGCAGTAAATTTTGGATCATATCTCCAACAAAGTATACACCCAGCAGTGCTGCACGGTAGTGACGTCAAATCAATAGCGTCACCAACCCATAATCACCAGCGGCAAAACGCCTATGGTTTTGCCATTGTCTACAGTAGCCTTGGACCATAAACTCAAATGCTTATTGGTCACTTCAAGGTTACAGTACATATGTGAAAGGCTTGAACACAAGAAGAGCAAGGAACATACGCAGATGCAATAAACATACAAAAACCCACAAGCTAAATATCTCTATCGTGTTCAGTAAATGCAGGTCCAGTATACGTAGGCAGATGCAATCGTATGGAAAAATAATTTTTTATGTTTTTTTTTCGAATAGGAACAACCAGTATATGGATTTCAAAAATCCAACATGAAATAAACATCACAAATCCAAACCTAATTGCGGTAGACAATTAGGGATTTCAATCAAACAATTTCTTAGAAATTGTATACAAAATTTGTTAAATAAGAACAGTCACGAATGGCTTCGAAATCAGCGTATCACTAAAAAAACAAAGCTATTTGTAAAAAATGCATAACATTATTCACAAATTATCAATTCCGAAATTGTAGATTTACGCATGCATATGACATTAAAAAAATTACGTGACTCTAATACCAATATTAGAAAACATTAATGTAAAACACAATTACATAGATTATATTAAACAGAATCTTTACATATGCATATCATAAACAAAAACACATATTTATTTTATTATTATAATTCTACAGGTTAAATAACTTTATTTCTAACTTTTTTAATTGCAGAATCCTTTATTTATTGTTTCTGTACTCTTTTATTTGATTCCAGAAGTAGAAGCAACCATCCACACATATACATATATATAAATATATAACGTTGCCTTCTTCATATAACTACTCTTTGTACTATTATACCCTTCATGGGTGTAATAATGACTCATACATTATTCTATTTATACTAGAAATTCATACTGTTGTAACAAACATACACACTACTCATCTTCATACGATACTATAAATATTCTTTTTCTAAAAACATTACGTTGTAATGGTATTGCAGCTCGCAGTCTTGATATCTGACTATCCTTGTCTTTTTGCGTGTGTTGTGCGTTCTACCATCTTGTGGAAATCGGTTCTTAAGTTCAAATGGATCTGCAGGGATTCTTGAGCTGGTTGTTTCTCCTGGGTCTGGTTCCTTGTCAACCTCCATGTTTGTAACATTGCCCTCCTCTTGCAGATTAACCTTGTACTCATGGTTAAAGTTTGGAAAGTCCTGACAGAATTCGTGTAGAGGCTCCCAAGTGGAATCAAATGGTGATTGACTTGTCCAATGGACTAGCATTTGTGGGATCAGTCTTCCTCGTTGTAGAATTTTTGGGTAGCCTAGGATTGTCAGCGCTGTTAAAACAGGGCGATTGTCCATAAATTATTCTGGTAAAGGGACCTGCTGGGAAGGAATTTCCCCAGTGTATCTTCTGAGTTTTGAAACGTTAAAGACATTGTGTATTTTGGTGGAAGGCGAAAGTTCCAAATGATATGCAACTAGTCGATCTGTTCCATGATGTGAAAAGGCCCAAGAAATCGTCTTCAGATTTTGTTGGTCTCTCAATTTGCGACTTTCTTCTGGCAATATGGCTGAAGTTTCGCATAAACCCAATCATTCCAAAAAAGAAAAGTGATATTGATGTACCTGGAATTAGCTTGATTGTGCATTCGATTTTGTACCCGCAAGAGGTTTTAGCGAAGAGTAGCCAGATGGATGTCCGTGCTGTTAGCAAATCTTCGACAGTAGCCATCCTTTTGCTACCTTGACATACTCTATGAGAGAAGGCGGTGATCATCCATATACCACTTCAAATGGGGTCAAGTGGTGGTATGAGCTACTGATAGTAAGAATAGTGCCCTACAATTTAAAAGCTCCTACCAAAAAGAACTCATGAACACTAAATCCCGATCGAACACAATACAAGTGGGAAAACTGTGCAATCTAACAATAAGTTTTACAAAAATTTATGCTACTTAACACGCAGTGAATTGTGACCCAAAAGGAGAAAAATGAACCTATTTTGAGAGTCTATCAACATCGAACGTAATAGTAGTCTTACTAATAGACGGAGGAAGATGCATAATGAAATCCATTGAGACAAACTCCCAAATTAATCGGGGAATGGGAAGAGGTTGGAGAAGTCCTTGGGGTGGGGTGTTGAACAGTTTAGTTATCTAGCACACTGAACATTGTGCTATAAAATCCTTCACTGACTGTCGCACGTTGGGCCAATAGAAGACAGAGGATATGCGAACTAGTGTTCTATGAATTCCTGCATGTCCTCTTCTGGATGTATTGTGGAACTCGGTCAAAATTAAAGGTTGGACTGCTAACTCCTTAGGAACTACCACTTGGTTTTTATAATATAAAAGCCCATCTCGAACTTTGTAATAAGAAAATTCAGTAGGATGTTGTAGAGTCAATTGCAGCCTTTGGGTTGAAGGAGGATGATGCTTATAGAATTCCCACAGGGCCAGCCAAAGAGCTATTATAGCCTTGAAATTTGTTTGCATTCAATAGAGGATAGTAGGGGGTCGTCGTGATAGTGCACCGGCTAGCCCATTCTCTATGCTTGGTCGATACACAATTTCAAAGTCATACCCCCATCAATTTTGTAATCCATCACTGATGTTCAGGGATTTGTATAGTTTAGTTGATCATGGATTTCAAATTTTGATGGTTAGTTTGTATGTAAAATTGCAGTCAAGCAAATGTTGCCTCCATTTATGAATTGATTTAGTGATGGCAAATATTTCCCTTACATAGGTAGATGCAATTTGGAGACTAGGAGGTAACTCTTTACTAAAGTAGGTGATCGGATGTCCTTGTTAGGTAAGGACTGCGCCAATGTCACACCCTGATACATCAGTTTGTATGAGAAATGAATCTATAAAATTTGGAAGTGCAAACACTGGGATGATTGTAAGTGCCTGCTTTAAGGAATTAAATGTTGCGGTTGCCTTTGGATTCCATACAAAAGCATCTTCCATCTGGAATTGGTTGAGGGGAGCAACTATGGAGGAATATCTAGCCAAGAAACGGCAGCAGTAGCCAGTGATGCCGAGAAATTCGGGAAGGCTTTTTACTAAATTTGGAAGGGGCCACTGCTAAATTACCTGGACCTTGTCAAGATCCACAACCTCACCTGTTGTTGAGACACTATGACCCAAATATCCAAGTTCTGTAAAACCAAATTCACATTTGGATAACTCAGCAAATAAAGTGTGAGATTGGACAGTAAGAAATAATATCTGTAGGTGTTCAAGATCTTGTTCTCATGAAGAGCTACAGATGAGAACGTTATTAAAAAAACACCAGGACTTAGAGGGTGCATCGGAAAGGTTGAAAGGCATTATGAGAAATTCATAATGGCCTTTATGTGTTTGAAAGGTTGTTTTCTCTATGTCGGCTGGGTGAATGAGCACATGATGGTAGCCTACCTTGAGTTCTAACTTTGAGAAAACTTTCAACCCGTTTGGAACCAAACGAGCCAATTGAATTAAATTCATTGCAATTCAGCTATTTAGAAATATAAAAATGGAATGAATTCAATTCATATATATAATTAAAACTCATCTTTTTATAAATTGAATTCACTCTTTTAAATATAAGAATTCAAATACATTGAAGTTTGAGGTAGTATCTTGCTCTTTTGCTTTTTCATTATTCGGACTATTTCACTTCTCATTCTTTTGTACTTCACTTGATTGGATTCTAAAAATTATTAATTAAAATATTATTAATTATTAATTAACAACAATATAATTAATTAAAATATAATTCTTTCATTAATTAAAATATTGTAATTTAATATATTGCAATTGATTAATTACAATATAAGCAATTAAAATATGATTGATTAATTAATTAAAATATAATAAAATTTTTTCTCAATATTTTTTACAAATCAACTACTATTAATGTAATAGTTATCATTCATTCCTCTTAATAAACTATTATAATAATAATAATAATATTCATTCTTTAAAAAAATAATATTTATTATCATTTTTTACTATATTCATTTTTATTTCAAAAAGTGTAATTGAATTCAGTTATATTATTATTAAATTTATTTCAAATGTTATAAATTCAATTCAATTCAATTTTATTAATGTCATTGAATCCAATTCGCTAATTATTTAATTCAAAAGTTTCCAAACAGCCCATTTTATTTGATGGAGTTCATCAAATAATTCATTAGACTGTTGGGATTGGAAATAAGAGCCCTGACAAAAAATCTCGAAGAGGCATCCTTTTTTTTTTATTAGTAATGCCTGTAGCCGTCATCTCGACAATCAGCTTGTCAATTTTACCTTTCTAAAAATTAAAATATCTACATGGTCGGACATTTACTGGGGCTATGTTTAAAAGGAGTGGAACTTTGTTTTTTACTTGATTAGAAAGACTTATTGAAAAATCTTGCTCTAGTTTTCTTATTCTTGTTTTCTTATATACTCTCTTTAATTAAAAAAAGACAAATCGTTTTTTCATTTAAAAATTATAATTGTTACAACTGTTTTGTCGATTAAAACAATTATCAATAATTTACCAAATTTTTATACTACCAATTATAAATGTATTCTTCCTTCTAATTACCTTAAACAAAGGAAAAAAAGGTCAGAAATAACCCTAAAGTTTACCTCAATTGACAAATTAAATTTTAACATTTTAGAAATATTTAAATTTAACCTTACATAACGTTTATATTAAACCTTGTGTTAACAGAAAAAATGTCGAGAGTGTAAAGTTATCAGCTTTTAGTCATGTCATCATTCTCGTAGCATAAAATAATATTATTTTAATGCAAGCACCACATGATGCTATAGGACCTATAGTTTAAGTTATTTATTAAAATTCTTAAGTTATTAAAATATGTAGGACTCATTTTGAAATTTAACCTAAATATAATTAACTAAACTAATTAATTGTACCCTTAATCTTTTAACTAATTAACCCTAAAACTTAAAAATCTACTTAAATCCCTAACCTAAATCCCTAATCCCTAATTCAGTTAAATCCTTAAATTACTTATCTCACCAGATAGTCAACATCTCCGTCTTCATCGCCAAGTCTTTCCCTTCAATGTGTTGTCTCTCTCCATTCGCCGCCCTTTACAGCCATTGACCACCTTCATTGTCGCTGTCATTCACTAGGGCTCCACTTGACTCTTGAGAGAAGGTAAGTCTCTTGCTCTGACCATATATCCACAAAGAATTGAAACCAGCAATCGAGTTTCCTAGAGCTGTTGTCTTATGTTTCTTACCCCCAACATTTTCGCAAACAGTGTGATTGAAAAGATTTAGCTTTTCAATTATATACCATAATTTGTCACTGTCTTTCATGCTTGATCATGTCTACAACTGTTTTATACGTGCTTCCACAAATTCTTATGAAGGTTTAATAAATTTGGTCATTTTTGAAAAGATATAGCAGCTTATAGACAAATTCATAATAAAGGGTATATATGATTGGACCATCTCTGCGCATGTATATATGTGTGTGTTTGTGTATGCTTACAAGAACATGTATGGACCATCTCTGTATTTGGTGTAAGCATATGAAGACCACCCAATATTATAATTATGACAAACATTTATCATCTGTTGGTTACTATTCTTCCATTTCAATTTGCAAGTTAAGAATACAAGCTCTAGCTGCATATATAGGTGGGATATAGGCTTAAAGTAGTATCATATAGCAGAATTTCTTGAGATATATATGGAAATAACAATATCATTTAAGAAAGAACAAAAAAGATTTAGTAATAAAGCCTTATTTGTAATACAGAATTTCTCATCACATTCTTAGAAGAAAAATGATTATGTTTTATTTTTTTGGATTGATGTTTTCTTTCTTGGAAAATTTACATTGTGATTTTCTTTAGTATCTATGTGGATGGAATCGACATCATCTACTAATACAACAATAAGTTCAAATATAGAAAATATGGTTTACTATTGCAGGTTAAAAGGTCCTCTAAGGACTTTATAAAGTAATCATAATTCTAGTTGGAGATTCTGCAGATGCCCTAACTATCTGGTGAGAATTTATCTATTATTTGATTAAAAATTTGTGTTTAAAGTTTATATAATGAAATAAAATATTTTAGGTTGGGAGATGCAAATTTTTCAAATGGTACAATGGCAAATTTATCGAGAGATTCATTGAAATGATTCAAAAATTAAAGAAAGGGGTTAAAACAAGCATAATGAAGGAGTTTAAAAAACAAATAAAGCTCATGAAGGAAGACATAAATTTATTGAGAAAAGAGAAAAAAGAAAAGAACATTTTTTAATGAACATTGTAATAAGATTTGTTGTAGTTTTGGTATTTGTTATTTTCAACTATATTAAAGGAAAATTGTATTGAAACTCATTTATATGTGAATTATGTAATGTACAACTATATTATATAAGAATTATTTATATATGAACTATGTATTGGTACTTATTATTTTTCAACTTTTCTTGTCTATGAAGCAATGGTTAATTAAGCAAAATAAACACTTGCATATAAAATCAATACACAATGAAGAGTTTAGTCCATATAAATTGAAGGCAAAGTATATACATGATATTGATTTGATTTATGTAAATTCTATAATTCATATTGGTCAAGCAAAAAAATAAATGTGAAATATGAACAATTTGTCTATACAAAACAAACATGATTACTATTATCACATATGTCAATAAAACATACATCTAAAAGCCAATGAGACAACTATCAAAAAGTCAGAGGCACTATTAATCGATGATGTTTCCCTCATTTATAATTGACCGCAAAACTTATTCTTTTGATAATTGTGTTAATGACATTCTCCTTTTAATATCTTGAGCTTGTAAATATTTTGAAGTAATATTATAGTGTCCTGTGAATTGTAGACCCCTTTGTTTAAATGATTACTAGAATGTGTGTGGAGTAACATCTCCAAACCTTCTTTTACTGGCATATTCAGATGTACCAATATAGCAATTTGAAGATAAAATATTATAAATACATTTGCTAATTATTTTAGCTAAGATAAATTGACAAAAAGCACATTCCTTACAATATCACTTTATTGACTCGAACAAGCATTATCATAAACTCTGTTTACACCAGTTAACTATTTTTATGCTGAAAATTTTTTTTAGTCATTAAAGCCAAAAAATAATTGATAAAAAAGAATAGTTATATATCTATGAAGATGCCTCTGTGATAACTTGATTAAGTCAATGATAAACATTAGTTATTGCAAGTTTTATAAACTGTATACATATGATTGAAGTAAGGTGTACATACTTATATGAAAAAGACTCAGCAGGCATTTGAGTCATCCTTGTTTCATTTTCTGGAATTATGACCAAAATTTTCACATTTCTAAAATCTCTGCACTTGTTCTTTCTAGGTCAATTTGCTTCGATTTTTTAATTTTTTTGACTAATTTTGCTACCTCCTTATAATATATGTTCATATAAACTCATGAATCGACCTTTCCTATAATATAAATCTACGAATATGTTACCATTATTCTAATTGTCTCAAGCATCCTAATCACTAGTATCTCCCTAATTAGAAGGATCCATCTATTAAAAGTTTCATTCATATAGTTGTCAACTATCAGACATTTGAATTCAAAGGCTGAAGCACATCTAGGCCTTATTTTGTCAAGTATCTTTAGTAACTAGTTGAAATCTTCAACATAGGTAGACTATGTATAATTCTATAACTATCTTCTGAGGTCCTTTCCTTTCTAGTTTTTATACTAATTATGATGTATATGTATGGCACACATTCGGTAAGCTACATTTGACAAAGTCTTCTCTGTAGCCCTGAACAATACCTAAACCAAATTAAATATATATTATTTAACGTTTCATATTGAAATCAAATCAATTATAAGTATATAAAGATGAATATACGTTGTGCATATTAGAAATGATTGTAAGTACTTTACCATCATCCAATTCCAAATTAGATGCTAACAAATTTATGAACCAAGTCTACAAAATTTATGTATATATTCCTCTATCACTATCCTTAACTACTGCACTCAACAATTAGCTGTGAAACTCCGTCTTTAGGAAACAATCATCAATGTCAAAAGTTGGTCTTAAATTCTTCCATCCTCTTTTTTTTTGGTAGAAAATAAATGTATAATCCTTCGAACTACAATAAAATATAAAGAAGTGTTAATATAATGTATAACATAAGAAAATGACGTATATAGAAGTTAATGAAATTTTTTATTTATCAATACCTGTAGCAATGAACTCTCCTGATTCCTTGATAATTATAACTCCACCGTTGATCCAAGATTGCTTATCTTCAACTTATACATAACCTTGTAACTTCACATATTCATTAATATAATTTATTGCTCTCTCTTTCCTCAATCTTATCTTTGCTCTTCTACATATGCTTGAACAAAAAAAATATTGAGTTTTTCTCTACACTTTTGGACCATTTTCTTGGTTGAAATACTTGGCTTCTCAAGTATACACGTTTTTTAGTAAGGAAATTTCTACAGCTCTTGTTCTTCACCGAAAGCACAAAACTCTTTCTTTGTTCATTGTTCATCTATCACCAAATCAGCTAGTTGCTTATGTTTGTGTAATTGGCTAATGATTCTTACATCAAAGTAAGAATTTTAGTCCATAGGGTGTTTGGTTTCTGTTTAATCTCATTTTCTCCATCCACCGAAACTTCTTTGCCCACTCTCACTGTTGGAATTTTACTAAATCAAGTAAGTTATGTTTTAAGTTTTATGGGTATCGTGAATGCCATTTTGATGATGTTTTGTTTTAAGTTTTATGGGTATCATGAATGTCATTTTGATGATGTTTTAATGTTTGTGAATGGGTGCATGCATGTGTGGTGTAGGAAGAAATAATTTCGGTGATATAAGTAAAGTGATGGAGTTAAATGAGGGTTAGTGAAGTCGAAAAAAATTGATTTGTGTATACTATGTTTTGTCGTTGTATATGTGACTCTCTATGGGTGTGTTAGAGATGGACTAAAATGAATATAGAGTTAAGAAAAAAGGATTAGGTGAGGTCGTGTTATAGAGAGGATTAAAATGATAAGTTTAAGATGAAGTGAAGGTGTTGATTGGAGAGGAAAAGAATGCAGAAAAAGAATAAAAAAGTGCAGAAAATCTTATGATTATGCGTGAATATATTCTGTTTTGATGTTTGGGTTTTAATATGGGATTTTCTATATGTTTGTGAATGATTGGAGTTGAAATGAAAGTAGAAAAGATTATTTATGCATAAGATATGTTATATGTAAAAGGTAGGAGTTTGACATCTGGAAAAAAGTGAAAGAAGAAGAAAAATTGCAGTTCGTAAATCTGGAGAAGAAAATGAACAGTGCACAATTGTGCTTATGCACGATCATGTATAAGGAGAAAAATGGTTCACGATCATGAAATTTTGCTATCTACTGGGAAAGCACGATCGTGCATGAGCATGATCGTGACAATGAGGAAGCGTATCGCAGTGCATGATCGTGACCATGCGCGATAATTGCGAACATCCTTCATTCTTTTAGCTATAACTTCTTCTCCGACCTCTAAATGACTTGATTTTTGAACCAACAAACTCATAACACATTGTTCTTTCTCTCAACCAAAATTTAGAGCCTTATGAATCCATTCGGAAAAGATTTATTGATGAATTTAGGATGAAAATGACGAAGTATACTGGAATGATTTCACATAATAGTCAACTGTATTTTAGTCATATCTTGATCTATAGATTTCCAAATGAAATTATTTTTGACTTAGAATAAACTAGAGACATTGGCTACAAAGTTTTTGAAGAAATCAAATTTAAATTATGCCTCTAATAATTCCAGAATCTGGTTTGAAATTAAGTACAGAGAATTGTTGTAGTTTAAGAATAGTCTACAGTAAATTGAGTATAACTTTCGAAATACTAAATCAAATTGTATTATCTTGATGTCATTAGAAACTTAAGACATAGTAAAACAATTTTGTAGAAGGAAGTGTTACTAAATTACTCCATATTCCTTGTCAGAGTGATCATGCAAAGTGGGTCTAAAAGTATGTTTTTTTTTACGAGACTAATAATAAGATACCTGGGATTGTCATTGAACATGCATTATATTTCATATACATAGATAGATATGCATAAATGAATACTTATACAATTGTGCAAAATTATGATATATGTAAATGTAACATCCCGCCCCCTACTTTAGGTTAGAACCCTAAAATTTGGTGCATGTGAACTATGAGGCTTGGTTTAAATGAAATTAGAGGAAATGGATATGATT
>JANVCL010000001.1:21645623-21660797 GCA_026546855.1 Erythroxylum incrassatum
ATGAAATTTCACTTGATCAAGGAAGTAGTGGAGAGTAGAAAGACATAACATAAGAGTGAGTTTCTACTAAAGAGAATCTTACAAATCCTCTCATTAAGTTGTTATTTCAAAAGAGACATGATTGATAAATGGATAGTTATGGTATTAGATGCATAGACGATTGATTTTACTGTAAATGGGAGATTGTTAATTTATGATCCTGCAGCCAATTGGATGATTGTATTGTTGTGTATGACATTATTATTTTTAATTAAAAAACTCATTTTTATCTTATCTGAATGTTGTTAATTACATTTAATATTTTAATACTAGAAGTAAAATTCTTAGAATAATTATTTTACAATTAAAATTATGATGAGATTATAATTATGAAATTCAATTTATATTTAGGTATTATTTTTAACTTGTTCTTAGTTGTAATTTTATCAAGACAAGATAATGATAACATGATAAAAGTAAAATACGTTATGTTACTTTTTAAGATTCATCATTTTAAAATAATTAGGGAGAATGTTCAACTGTTCTTAATTAGTAATGGTTTAAGGAATTCTTTGTCTAAGGTAAATAGAAATTTGAAAAAGTATTTTCAAATATCAATATGGATAAATTATTAATTAGCAAGAATGAACATGATTGAATTTAAAAGAGTAAATACTAATTTCATACTATGTGTTCAATAAGAACATTAGATGATAAAATAATTAAATTATATGTTGTAATTATGAATAAATGTATTGAATACAACCACTTTGACATTCTTAATATTTGGATAAGCATGATATGTTGTTAGATGTTAATATTATGATTATAAATTGTTTAATTGAAGAATTAAAAATAAACTAAAAAGAGTTTTGATTTGTTTATTATAATCATTGTCAATATATTACAAAACTAATAGGTCACACATAAAAGAGTCGTTAAAAATTTAATTTAAATTAAGTTGAACCGAATTGTGAAGTTTGAAAAGCTTTATGAATTAAATTTAAAATATTTGATTTTATTAAAATTAAATTATAAATAATCTTAGAGCTAAACTTTAATTATAATTAGGAAGTTTAATTTTAACAAGAAAAACTCTAGTATTTTCTTCTCTAATCTGGAAAAAATACATAAGGAAGTTATCACTTCTACCTTTTCTTCTCAATTATTAAGTTCTTTTTCTCCACTTTATAGATATCTTTAAAGGATAATTGACGGTTTAAGAAGAATATTATAAGAATTTGAAACAGGTATGATTTATTTTCTTATTTATAATTCTTATTTTTTAAGTTATTCAATTAATAAAATTTAATCGATAAATTATAAAATTTTATTTTTTACTACATTCGTGAATAGATCATAGTTAGTTTTCTAACCAAAATGACCCTCTTCAATTTAATCAGACGAGGGCCTTTTTGTCATGCTTCTCATTCATGTGATTGTGCCTTTTGTTTCATTTAACTTGTAAAAGAAAAGGGAAGTCAAAGAGAGGGGAGATATGCTTTATGCAAGTGTGATCAACAAGGATAAAACGTTACGTCTCCCACTACATCTGCTTGGATTAAATTTTGAAAAGCATTGCTATTCAAGTGTACACTTGCCACTTTGTTAAAGGCTAAGAGCTATTCAATTTCTTATACAGTAGCCATTATTTTATGTTAAAGACCTAATTCCTATATTATTACTTACGTATTAATTGGGTAGGGGTCAAGTCACTCAAGGACTTCGCGAGTTCTTATAGTATGACTTAGGTGTTTTAATCTCTCTCTCTCTCTCCCTCATCAAACTTGGGAACCTTCTTTGTAACCCAAGTTGCCACTTTTGGTCGTTTCTTGGAAGGGCCATCAAAACGAGGAGAAAGGATCAAAGGACCCTTTCTTTGTGCGTTTATGATTGACATTTCGCCATAGTCTGAATTGAACGTTTTATTAGATTTTACTATGAAATTTAACGCTCTAAGGTCAACTTGAGAAGAGGCAATTCAAAATCTATTGGCTTGTGCTGAAATAGAATTCTCTATCATGACTGGCTTCTTCCACTTTTCACGAAAATTTAAGCATAAAAGACTCGTGGTGCTTTTATTTGTCGTTACTTTCTTTTGCCTTGTAGGTGATCCATAGCGAAATTTGATTTTGCAAGTGGATGACGACGGCCGGCAAATGAGAACTCCTATATAATTAACTTTTGACCAATATTATCAACTTCGTTGTTGCAGATAAACGTTAATGAGAATGTCAATCCAAAGATGGGAAAATGGCTCCTAAACATATAATGCATTCATTATCTTTGTTACCGGTCTCTCCAATCTTCATACTTGACATGGCCTCTATTGATGCCTTTAAAGCTTGTGGCTCAGCATATTTTACAGCCAATTCTCCAAGTAGAGAGTGAGCTCCTTCACTTAGAGTGGTTCTTTCTTCTGCGTCTTTAACTGAGTCCTGTGGATTTTGGTTTTGATTCTCCCACGTGACAATGGTAGCGGTCTCGAGTGAGGCAATGACACCAACATAAGTGACAACCAATATAAAGGGTAGAAAGAGGGGCAAATTAATCGTCTATGCATGCGTCACAATACTTCCAAGAAGGAAAAAAGAATCAGCAAATTCAGATGCTTGATTAATTACAGAAGTCATAAGATCAGTGGAAATTTTGGGAGAGAAGCAAAAAGAGAAGAGACTTTCGGATGTTACAAGGAAATTATATGAAATGTTTGGAGAAATCTGGGAGTTAGATGGTGCTTTACGCATTTTATTATTTTCATTTTTGAATATTAATTTGATACGTGATAATGATAGTACATGTGTCAAATATGTGATAAAAAATTGGTCAATAAATAAAAGATTTTAGCATTGAGTTATTTGAAAAAAAAACTGAAACATTTTAATTTTACTTTTATAATTTAGGCCAGTATTATAAAATTAAGTAAAGCTCTTAATTTTGTTTTATAATTTATCCTTTAAGAAATCAGATGTCAATAAATTAGATGACAAGATGTTCCTTTAAACCCGATTTGATATGCATATATATAACTTTAAATTAAAATAGAGTTAAAAATATAAAATTCAATTTAAAATTTTTGAATATATATAAAATGTAACTAAAATAAAATACACTTATTTAAATATAATCAAATTTGGATTCAAAATCCGTCAAATTATGTTTGTACTCGAGTTCTAACCTTAAGGGCAGGCCATACTATTTTTTTTCTCTTTATTCACGAGACCGTCGCATAATGAAGAACATAAGATTTTCTGTTTCAATTAATTAGTTTTTACTCTATTCTATTAAATTTTATCTATAGGTTTATATGAAGTTCACACAAATATATATACCAGGTTAAGCGGCACAACGTCGTAATAAGAACTGAGTGCTACAACCCTTTATAATCATGACATTTACACATGTTTGTAAATGAATGGAAAGGTCTTAGGTTTCTAGGTAGCAATTTTATTATAAATGGGAAATTCTTTTTTAAAATTAATAAAATCCAATCTGGTTGGTGTCTGGTTGGAAGTTTAGATTTGACAGAACCTCAACCTATGCTTTTAAGATTGAGATTATTATTATAGTATACCATCTACTAATGTGAGACACTTTTTAAAAAGTGATTATTCAATTGTCTTAATTGGATTTAGATCATTGTGAGTCATCCTTTTATGGAACTAGCATGGTCCCAAACATGTGGTTGGGTACCCAATGCAAACCTAAACATTAAATTAAAACTTTTATCTTATTGAAACCTATGCTACTTGTTCAAAAGAATAGACATGTCCTTTGATTCTTGATAATCTATTATAGATGAATATATATTTTAGGTTTTAGAAAGGTGAGTACCCATTGACATCTATTCTATATTGGAAGAATTCAGAAAATATTGATAGAATATAACCAAGGTGTACGTTAAGGTTATCACTTCAATTGATTAGTTGAACTTTCTCTGTTAACAAACATTTAATACGAACCTCATTGCCCTTCTTCTGTAACAAGACCATTATATGATTTGCAAATTGTACTAATTAAATATTATGTATGATTAAATTGATTATAAATTTGTTTTCTTGGGGACAGATGATTAAGAATGGAATTATAAAAATTCGATAATGTATGTTTTTTGAAAAAAATCATGTGTTATTTTCAAGTGTCGATTAAATAAATATTTTAATGTCTATAATAATTTATTAATTAAATGAATTAATAAAACTCTAAATAACCGGCAAGAAAAAGAAATGGCGTCCTCCACGAAGCAGATAGAATTATGACGAGGTAGTCAAGCAAAGTTGGCCACCAAAGGGAGAGGAGAGGGAGGGAGGGCCGTCCAGGGTGCGGAAGAGAAGGATAAGAGTGGGACCCACGCGCCGCTGCATTGTCGTCCACTTGCCCTAGGGCATCTATTTATATATTTCTGTTTTCTTAAGAAATTAATTGTCCCTTTCTCCAACTAAACCAAACCTGGTCAACTTCATGGTTAAACCCTAGTTAATTAACTTCAACTGCACCACTACCAAAAGTCCAAGTTAACAACATCTATGAGCTAACCCCACCCACACACTCCCCTTTCATCTAGGGTTCATTTACACTACCTGCATCATCACATTCCACATTTTCCTTTTGTGTCGCGTGAGACCAACGTTCTGATTCATTACCACTCTTAGTAGAATATTTATACATGATTCAGCCAGATTCGGCTGAGATTGAACGTTGTTGCATGAATTTATTATTCTGTGTGATCTCGACTATCGAATACCTGCAAAATAAATAAAGGTACGCTGGGAGTTGGTTTTCGAAAAGCCCCTCCGACACTCAAATTAGTCTTTTTTAGAATATTTGGCTGCTGAGAACAAAGAATAATAGCTAGGGTTGTAATATTGTACTTGTATCATGGTAGAATAATACCTTATATATGACATAGACGTTAGGTTTAAGTCTTTACGTAGATCTTTACGTTTGTATAAGAGACTAACGCTTGGTGGGCCGTGAACATATGATCATGGACCTAGGTCTAACACAACCGACCCAACCAATACAATTTGGGTTCATTAGCCGTGTAAAAAACTGGCATTTTGATTCATATACAACAACAAAAGTGCTAAAAAAATAAATGCCGCATTTTCTAACCAAAAGTAGCTAATGTAGTTTTAAAAAAGGAAACTTTATGGGGTGGTTAGAGAAGTTGCGCTTGATAAATGATTTTGTAATATATAAATGCCTACATTATTTTAACTATAAATTTTAAATATCATATTAGCAATTATATTATAATTCAACTTGATATTCTATTATTTAATAATTTTACTTATGATATAAACAACAAATGAAAATATATAATCCAATACAAAATACACCCACAATTAATTATTATTAATAGTTCAATTGTTGAGGAAGAACAAGTGGATAGTCAACATTTCCCTTTCTTGTATGATTGTGCCTAATGAGAGTTAAGACCCTTTTTTTTTGGCTTAAAATTTTCTAAAGCGTGTAAAAGTTCGTTGTGGGGGCTTCTTAAATGATTAGTTTCGAAATTAATTACTAAGGGGTGAAATCGTATCTTTGTTATTTTTGAAAATTGTAAAGTCATGTCTGTCTATTTAATACTTCTATAATTAAACTGATTATAAACACATTTTTTATTTTTTAAAGTTTTCGGTCTTAGGAGAATATCAACTATAGGAAGACGCCTTATGTTATCTACTTATAAACTAATTTTTGCTCGAACCAGATCCCTTGTAAGAAGTAAAACTCTAACTCAAAGTTTTAAATAGCTGCATATATAAAAATATTTCAAATCAGTACCATCACTTAAACCAGAAGAGTAATTTACCAACTCATTTGCATTTTGAGGTTTATTTAGAGGAAAATCGCGAGTTTGATTTACGCACCTATGAAAAGAGTTATGGCATACCAAACTACCTTTTTTTTTCTCCATATAAGAAAGAAAATTTATCAAAAAAATTTATTTTTTATAAGTTGTTTGTGTCTTTTCAAATGATTATTCAAAGAATAAATATATATTTAAACCTGAGAGAGGAAGATGACTGACTTTTAGGTCTTTATCCCTTCCCTCCTTCCTTCTCCTTCCCTTTCTCTGAACTCCATCTCTCTCTCTCTCTCTCTCTCTCTCTCTTAATTGTTTTTCTTTTCATTTGTTTCCAAAGTATATCAATTCAAAACCCTACCTGTCTCTCTTTCCCTATTCAAAAATCTTTTTCTTGGAGTTGTGGAGATCATCGCACCATCTCCTTTCCCTTTCCTTTTTCATTTTCTTTATCGTTTCTATTTTCTACTCTTTTTTTCCTGTATTAAACAAAACCCCACAACAGTTTTTAATCCCTTCTAATAATATATATTTTTTCTTGGTTTTTGATGTTGGCAAGATGGCCGGTTTGGACTTAGGCACTGGTTACGTTCATCAGCTCCACCACAGGCCTGACCTCCATCTTCAACATCCTTCAGACCCTGAAGACCATGATTCTCGTCAAGGTGGCGGTGGTAGTGGTCAGTTCTCCGATCAACACGATGACGGCTCTCACCTTGCTGCAGCCAACTCTGGTGACATCGCGGTTCGTCGCCCGCGAGGCCGACCGCCCGGTTCTAAGAACAAACCGAAGCCTCCGGTGATAATAACTCGCGAGAGCGCTAATACTTTGCGAGCTCACATTCTCGAAGTAGGAAGTGGTTGCGATGTTTTTGAATGTATTGCCAACTACGCTCGCAGACGGCAACGTGGCATTTGTGTACTCAGCGGAGCTGGGACGGTGACTAACGTCAGCATCAGGCAGCCTGCTGCAGCTGGTGCTATCGTCACGCTTCATGGAAGATTTGAGATCTTGTCGTTGTCTGGATCTTTCTTGCCGCCTCCAGCCCCACCGGGAGCGACAAGTCTAACTATTTTTCTCGCCGGAGGACAGGGTCAAGTGGTTGGGGGAAGTGTTGTCGGAGAGTTGACGGCAGCAGGACCCGTGATAGTGATTGCATCGTCGTTTACTAACGTTGCATATGAGCGGCTTCCATTAGATGAGGATGAGCAGTTGCAGATGCAGAGTGACGGCAGCGGTGCTGGTGTTGGAAATAACCCTTTCTCTGAAGCTGGTTCAGGAGGTCTGCCGTTCTTCAATTTGCCTCCCAACGTGCAGTTGCCGGTGGATGGATGGGCGGGAAATTCTGGAGGTAGGGCTCCGTTTTGATTGAAATCAAAGAATATAAGGATGATAGCGATCTGTTGAAAATGTGACTAAATTGTTCATGGAAAAAAAATCAATAGCTTTTATGTTGGATTAGAGCAATTTGCAATTACAGAAACTACGAAGATTTGTAGGTTCAGCGGCATAATTGTTGGATGACTTGTGTTCTTATAATCATCTTGCTTCTTCGACTCTATGATTTCTTCGGAAAATAGTATTCTTGTTCATTGTGGAACTATCTCCTTCTTTGTCATAAATGGTTGATCAGTTTGTATTGAACATGTTAACTGAAAACCAGCAGTCAGTGACTAAGTGATTACTAACGCACCAATTAGGGTTTCCTTTACTTTTGTTCTAATATTTATCCCTCGATAATCTCCTCTTTTTAGTTCCCCCACCTTTTATTTTCTTCATTAATTCTTACGTTTCTATAATTAATAAATTATCTTTGGGCTTTGGTACCATAGAATTGTAGTTTCTCTCCTCTTCTCAACTTTCTTTTTCCTATACTCTCTTTTTATGTATTGTTTTCAGGAGGAAATAAACAAAAAACGGTACTAAATATAAAGAAGACAAAGAGGTTAGGTTTCTGATAAAAGTTGTTGAATGTACTTGTATGTGATCAGCATGAGTTCCATAAATGCTTAAGTTGACTCACATCATCGGGAAAGAGCTAAACTACTTGTTTTCTGTTCCACATGACATTCCTGCAGTCTTCCAAAATCTTTTATAGGGTATCGAAATTAGTACAAAACCAGTCTCGACTGACAAAATTTCTTGTACAAAACCACTCTGTGGAGGATACAAGTTTATCCATTACTCAAACCACCTAACCAACCACAAAATTAGTTAGTTTATTTGACTTGGCGTACTTTCATGTCCTCTTAATTAGATTTCCATTTAGGTGGTCTGAATTAGTTAGTTTATTTGACTTGCCGTACTTTCATGTCTTCCTAATTAGATTTCCATTTAGGTGGTCTGAAACCAACGTGTATGTTAAAAAAATCTAACCCATGAATATATGAGATAGATTTAGTGTGTATATATATATATATATGGCCAATTTAAATTAAATATTCAAAAAAGATAAAAACAAGAAGATGGTCTAGCTCCAGTCTACTAGTCTATCTGTGGGTCTTTTCGATTGCAATATTCTTGCTATTGTTCCAAATTCTTTGGGTGGATCTATTTTGAGGGTATAATTTTGTTCTTCATTTCTCAAGATAATGCTAGCTACTTCATCCTCCTATAGGGCTAAGTCCGTGTTTTTGGTCTCTGATCAGAAATCAGAATGGTATGAGTAGATTTTTTGTCCTCTTAGTTATGGCTCTTATATGATCATTTCCCTTCACTTGTTTTGGAGTAACTTATTAAGAAGTCGTTTTGTATCATTTCCTTCACATGCAACCTCCTATTTCTGTATGCAACTATGCATTACTATATAAACCTAGCTATATAGACAATTGTAGTATTTGAGAAGTTTTACTGCTTGAATAAGGATTATACTATTTCATCGAGGAAAGGTGGTGATAATAGACTTCTTGAGCTTCCCTTTCTCCTAATTTCCTTTTGATTATATGTCGTAAACTAAGGTAGGGCGCATCGTCAGCCTAACTTCCATTATAACTTGTAATGTATATATATACTAGAGTATAACCTACTGCTTCTGCATACAGTGATACGGTGAGTTTGATTTGCTTGCTATGTAACTGGGGCTTACTCATAAAACTCTATCGAAATCCAACTTTAGAAACAAGAGATTCTCCCTTTGAATTAAAAGTAGAGAATGCTGCCTGTCAAGTGTCAACATTTTCTTGAACAGTTAAGACTAAATCGAAAGCTTTTTGCAGCCTAGGTTCAGCTTCAAATTAGCATACCCTTACGATCGTCTTGAATTCCCTTCCTGATGAGGGTCCCAACTTTCATATAAAACCTCTGAATTAGTTCATGTAGGATCCATACGTAGTCTCATGTAATCCTATAGAAGAATTTACTCATTATGCCTATTCATTTGCAGCAATTCTTGTTTTTTATAGCTGAAACCCTACTAATTAATCTACTAAAACTTTCAGCATCATTTCATGTCATGTAAATAGGAAGGTTGCGTGAAGAGAGCAACGGGCTCTTTCTCGTAAGGAATTTGCATAGAGAAACTTATTCGATGCTACTGGAAAAGGATTCTATGAGGATTTATTAATGTTATATATACATGAAACGGTGGCTTGAACAAATGCCCTCGTCGGCTCACCAAAAATGGGAAGGTCTTTGTCCATTCTTTGCTTTTAGATAAATGGGAATATAAATTTTTATTGTTGAATAACATTTGATTGCTGCAAAATAATGTAAAGGAAATCACCGTCTGTTCCATAACTTATCTGAGCCAAAGGTGGCAAATATATCATTATTAGTTCATATTTTAACTGAAAGAAAGGGACACAGCTTAGGAGGTACAATTGAACATATCAGGTTTAATTCATTATTGCAAATATTGGAACAGAAGTCCATATTATGAAATTGCCATATAAATTCTGTAATATAAAGACATATATGTGCTTTTATCATGAAAATTTTAAATATCATTTTAGGTTTTGAAACTTCCTTGATTCTCACGCATTATTTTGGTATTATTCCAAAAGTTGAGCATAAAACATAAAAGAGTTGATACCCATTCTCTTTAAATCATGGCAAAGTAAACAGACTATTGAGATAATTAATCCCATACAATAAATCAACTTTAAGGCGATTGAAAATACTCAAACCTCGAGATGGACATAAACTAGATGAATTCTTGGAAAGAGTATCAATGATTTTAGATACATCTAATAATGCACATACACGGAAGGAACGAAGAGGGATTGTTCGAAACTCCTTAATGTGATAAAGGAAGCGTCGGCTTTCGTAGAAAATTACAGAATTGAAGGGTTGAAAAGTTCGGATTCATGTAAATAAGAAGAGGGTTAATACTTAATTCAAATTAATCAAAATTAAATCTGATACGCAAGGTTTCAAATTTAACTACTAGACCTCACGAAGAACTTGTCTTGAGTAACCTAGATAACGAGTAAAGAACAAAACAAGAAAATTGTTTAGGATCAAAATCACGCCACAATCTGATTCAGTTGATAAGTGATGTTTAATTCTTAACTTGAAAAGAACAAGAGGGGTTCCTCTTCTCATTATGGTTGGCAGTACTCAAGAAATAATATGATCAAAGTTGTCTTTCCCTAACCTTAAAGAAGGTATTTATATCTAGGTTAAATAATAAAAGACTTAAGCTAAATAATACATGAAGCCTAAAATAAATATAACTTAAAACAAGCCCAAAATAAAATAATAAAAACACATCTAGGCCTGATCCAACCCGTTCCAAGTTTGATCATAGGCACACCTCTCTTCTTGGGTTTAAGTGATGATGCGCTGCCTAATAAAATTATCGTCAAGCCCCAAGTGAGTCTAATCCAAAAAATTGAGATAAATGAGTTAATTTGAGTTGTGATTCAGATAACTCTACTCCAATAGGCTTGGTACACTCAATTCTTTCCACAAATTGGCCCGCATGCGTATAGTGAATTTTCTTAAATCTCTCGATCTTAGCTCTAGACATAGATCTAACTGAAATGGTAAGCTCATCTCTATCACGCACGACATCTCCACGACATCTCCGTGGTGATCTTTGCTGCAGCTCGCATCAGCTAATTAGACCTTGTATGCAAGTTGCAGCTAACGATGCAAACACTCGATTCTTATTTTCAGAAAACCAGTAAACAGACCAGGCCTTTCTTTTTCGTGATTCTAATGTTTTCAAGTTGCTGATAATTAGATGCGGAAAAAGAAAAAGAAGATAGTCTAAAAACCTGTTAACGGGAGTTATGACATAAGGATCTAAGCTTACCAACATGAATAAAATATGCCAAATGTGATGGATCATGATTAAGAAAACCTTGATTGAAACAAGAGCTTGCCGGGTCGTATGCTTGCAATGATGTTATATTATGCCTAAGCCCACAATAGCTGTCACCTTTAAATTTAATAGACAACCACGAGCTGTTGAATTAGTTTCTTATTCTCGCATGAAACCATTGTTTACATATTCCTAATAATTTAATCGGCAAGAAGCAATATTCAATTGTAGAATGCTGTAGAATTTCCGAGGAAGCGCTTAAGGTAGTAGTAGAAACAACTTTAATAACCAAGTACGGACTCAGCCCTTTGAGTTTGCTCCTCCTGTAGATTTATGCTTATTAATGACTTGACGATTTTATTTGACTAATGATATCTGATCAGACATTTCCTCGGAAGATTTTAACATTTTTAAAACGCATAAACAGTAATTAGGGGATCTAGATCATGGTATCCATCTATTATGGTTGTCTATCATCATCACCCTGAGTCCCTGACGAAGAAATGATTTTTGCGATAAGAAGTCGTAAGATATCATTTTGCCCTGACAACTTGGAGACAGCACTTATAAGATCTAAAATTACTGGTAATTGACTTTGTCAGAGCCTCAGGGGAGTATATTTTAATAATCTAAACAAGGATTAATGATTTTAACTAATTAAGTGCTTCGTTTTTAATTAAAAAAAGCATGTGGTCCAACCCGCCTCTAAGTAATACTAATTTATTTAATGAATATTTTATTAATAATTAAAATATTAGATTAAAATGAGTAAAGTATGGTCTTTCTAACGGAGAAATTGTATTTTAAATTTGAAATTGAAATTGAATTTAAATTTTTTATTTTTATTTTTGAAGTAGTTATTGGTTAAGTTCTCATACTAAGACCTAGAAGAAAATATATTGTTCATAATTGTAATTCTTTAAACTTAATTGTTAAATTTTTTGTAGATTAGAAAATGTAAAACATATACAATATGACCTGAATTAAACAAAAAAAACTTTTCCTCTATGTTAATAAACCAAACTCTCGGTAATTTTTGTTAAGAATCTCAAATTGACCGAGTAAAGAATGTTAAAATAGTTTATAAATATATAACAAATCTTTTCTTACATCAGACACCTTTTGAGGTAAGATTAGATCCAAATTTATCATAATATCAAAACTCAAATTTGTCTCGATAGTTTAAAACGGAGTCCGTCCTGTTATAGCCATTTGTCTAATATGCCTATCACATTTGCAACTCTACTATGGACTAAGAGAGGTGTATCAAAAATCTTACATTAAGTAAGCAAAAAATTATTAAAATAGTTTATAAATGTATAGCAAACCTCTCCTTGCAAAATGTACCTTTTGGATAAAATTAGGCCTAAATTTATCATTTTTTCCCACTAATATCGGAATTTCAAGATGACTTTGTGAACTACATTTGGCAAAATTGTTTAGTAACTAATTTTAACGAAATTTACATACAATGAGCTGATTTAAGGACTTGAAGATGAACAAGCATACGTTAAAGTAAGAAGTAGAAGAAGCTTTGAAGGACCGGGTCATCTCTTGTCTTGAGTCTTGCCAAGAGAGTTGTTACTTTGTCTACAAATAAGACAATACAATCAATTTTATCATAGTAGGGCACGAAAAAGAATATACTTATGAGATCAATGTTAGACATTTTATTATTTTATTGTCTTTTTCCCGTAGAGTTGGGTAACATTAACTACATTTTTAGTTTTTCGATAAATTATTAGTTAAGTTACGTAATTCGATTCAAATAAATATAATAAAGTAGTCCAATAAATAATATAAATTAATAGGTCGAAGTTTGAGTAAAAAAATAAGTCTCAATTAGTGTAGACCAGACCTATATCAGTTTTGTAATAGGAAAATCCGATATGAAAGCTATATAAAGGTTAAGGTCTCTTGCAGTTGCTAATATCAATAGTAAGCATAAGGAATCTTTGACCCATTAAGGGAGTTTACGTATTGAAAAAATTGTAGAAAGACCTAGCCCGTATCTTAATAAGCACTTTCTGAAAAGGTCCCGGAAGGTTCGTAATCGTTTGGAGTTTGGAATCAGTATCAAAATTAGAGATAGAACCGAAATTAGGTATTTTGCATTACCTTCGTTTTTAATCATTTCATGTAGATCCGAGATACGTAATAAGGCCTATATACTACGTATTACAATCGATTGTGAAAACTCAAGCACTTGCACGTACACACGGTGATTAATCCCGGCTTCAATATCAAATAAATAAGTATCATATTTTTTAAATGTGATTTATCTTATTTATAAAGGTTATATCTTGTTCGTGCAATTATTGTTTAGTTTAATTAAACCTTAATCATAATAATGCCATAAAAAAGTAAAAAATTAAATCATATAGCAACCTTAGGAAGTACATCTTTTGCATTAAGTCAAGTAATTTAACAATCCATATCTTTAATGTCAAAAAAAAAACAATCCATATCTTTAAAAAATGAATGATGAATTTGCTGCCCAAATTAATAAATTTATACACTTTTTAAGGAAAGATACATAATCTTAAAAGATAACTAATTACCTCAAATTAATAAATTCAAATACACATGAGAAACCCCAAAAGAGAAGCCAAAATAATAGAAATTAGTCAACATTTACAACCTTGAAATATTTAAAAAAAGGATAAAAATAAACCTCTCATGTAATATATATATAGAATGAATATCAGATATGGACTAATCAAATGTTATTTATATGAAGATTCAACATAACTCTTAAACTCAAACCAAAGCAATTAAATTTGATACAAATAAATAATTTATTATAATTATATTTAATTATTAATTTAAGTTGAATTTAATTTGTTGGGTTAGTTTAAAAGCGGAGTTGAATTATTATGTTCGTGATATTTGATTATAAGAAGAGGTTTTTTGAAAAATAAAAAATTAGGAGTCTTTTAAAGAATTTTAAAGATTAAGAGTTTTTTCAAAATTTCTTAAACTATGGGGGAGATGTATGTTTTTTTTCCCAAAAAAAAGAAAACTTAACAAGGTAAAACAAATAAAGTTACAAGTTATATTTAAAGAGCTGAGTTTGCAGCAATCTCATTGGCCAGCAGAGCATAAATGAAGCAACTTGAGCCAATTTTAAACAGTATGAAGTCCTTACTGTAGCTCATCCTACTATATTAGGCCAGAAGTTTAAATTTGGGGACAACTTACAACTAGCTAAAAACAGGTTTTAAATTGATGAGGAATAATGGCGTTCCAAGTATAACTGATTTAGAGTTTTAGGAAAGAGAAAGACTTCCAAAAAGTACAACAACGTTAAAGTTTGAACCTCGAAGATGAGCTTAGGGTAATTTTTGAATCATCACAACAAGAATCGATGGACCAATTCTTTAGTAAAATGGAGAGATAAGAATATGTCAAAAATGGTACAGGGACGGCACTACTCTATTGCAGGTTGAGAATCAGATGCGGGCCTGTGAAGATGTCGGGCTCTTCTTCCAAGTGTGATTTTTAAACCATTAACGATGATTCGTTCCATTTATAGATTAGTGATAACTTTTATATATATATATATATGGCTGTCATTTTCATGAGGAAGCGAAATGTGAAGATCAAAATTTAAAATTGATAAATTTTATATATTTAACTTTGAGCTTATTAGTACGGGGGAATTTGATTTAAGTCTGGTTCAGCCTGATTTTGTTGGGGTTGAACGTCGTTGTTAGGATCCATGATCTATGCGACTCTGGCTATGAAATTCCTGCAAAACAAATAAAGGTGCGCCGGGGGTTGGTTTCCGGAAGGCCCCTCCGACGCTCAAGTTAGTCTTTGGAAGAAGTTTTGGTCGCTGAGAATAAAGAAAAACATCTAGGGTTGTAATCTCGTCCCTGTATCACGGTAGAATAGTACCTTATATATGGCATGTATGCTAGGTTTAGGTCTTCACGTAGACTTTCGTGTTTGCACGGGAGTCTAACACCGGACGGGCCATGGATGTGTAGAGATGGGCCTTGGCCTAGCACAGCCGACCCAACCATAAGCCCCCTATTCCTCGAGCCTGAGCCAAGGGAAGGGTCGAAGGAGTACATAAGGATTGTGCGGCCCGTCTGTGTGATGACTCGTGAC
>JANVCL010000001.1:21694588-21711079 GCA_026546855.1 Erythroxylum incrassatum
ATAATAATAGAAATAAAATTAATTAGTAAATTTACGATTGATAATAATTATATAAATTATTCACCATTATATAATTATTATAAATTATTATGGTTATTAAATTATTCTTATTAATTTAATTGTTAAAAATTTTGATAATTATTACTTTTCTACTTACTATTATTCTTATTATTAATAATTTATTTAATATTTAATTATATTAAATAATATCCGGTGCTTCATGATTATTATTAATTTTGTTAAGAAAAAGAATAAGAAAAGTTAAATCCAAAACAAAAATTTATGTTTTGAATTTGGCTTTGGAAGTTAGGGACAATTTTAGCAGTTTGTATTTAAAACAATTAGTGGGAGTGCTGTTATAAAAAGGTGGAGTGCTAATAGCGGCACCCCTAAAATAGTATTCATTGCACCATGAAAATGGTAACAGAGATAATGTTATACAATTTTTTAAAAATATTGTGAAACATTAAGATGAAAAATCATACCTTTAAAAAGTGTTTAAAGAAATCATTGTTAAGATCACATCAGTGCCTAACAGGTCTAAATTACCTAGTTATGACATAATAAAGGCTAAATTTATGACTCATGTATTAAAATTTGCAAAAAAAAAACTTAACTTAGTTAGGATTTAGGATGTTATCAGTATCATTTTAAAAACGTTAAAGTATAACATGATATCATAGATTATGGTAGGGACCAACTTAAACTTTTTAAGAAACATTAGGGGGCAATTCATGCCTTTTCCTTTTCTATAAATAAGAAAAAGACATAAGGGGTTAGCACTCATGTCTTTTCCTCTTAAATGTTGATTCTTTTTCTCTATTGTGTAGATATTGTTAAAGGCTAGATATGTAGACAATTTGTAATTGACAACTCGAGAAGAATTTTATAGGAACATGAATTAATTCAATTTTTTATTTATAATTCATATTTTTTTAGATTATTCAATTAATGAGAATCGATGGAAAATTATAAAAATTTATTTTTGAGTGTTGTCAGTGATTAGATCATGGTTAGTTTCTTAATAGTAATAGTAGATTGCAATCAAGGTACATCTTCTTTAAATAATGGTGTAGTAACTTAGATGAGTTCCAAACAACCATCTAACCCGACTCGAAGCCTTACTAGGCCCAAGACACACGGCTTAAGCCTGAGTCTAATCAGGTTTTAATGACTTGATTATTTTCTTTTGTTAATTTAAAATCTAGAAACAATGTTGTTTTACTTAAAACAACAATATTTTCTCTAAAAATTGTGAATTTTGAGCTAGGTAGCCTGAACCCGAGCCTGAGTTTGACTTAAAACTCACAAATTAAAAGTAAAAAAGCCTAAGCTCAGCTTGAGTCTAGTCAAATCGGGCAGTCCAGGATTAATTACCTGGCCTACATCTATTGTAGATTCTTGACTAAGGCAAAGTACATTTTAGTGTTAGAAGTGACAAAAAAAGTGATTTAGCTCAATAAGTTCATTACCAAACTTTAAGTGGTCTATAGCATTGTTGAGCCAACAATATTATATTGTGACAATAAATGCGTTATTGCTTACGCAAAAGGAGCAAAAATCTTATCAATGGTCTAAGTATATACTCAGGAAGTTTTACTTGATCAGGGGAGTAGTGGAGAAGAAAGAGATAGCATTAGAGTGAGTTAGTCTATAGCATTGTTTAGTCAATATTATTGTACCGTGACAATAATAAAGTTATTGCATTGGCAAAGGTACGAAGATCTCATCAATGGTCTAAGCATGTATTTAGAAAGTTTTACTTGTTCAAGGAAGCAGTGAAGTGAAAAGACATAGCATTAGAGTTATTTTCCACGAAAGAGAATCTTGCAAATCCTCTCATTTAAGTTATTGTTTCAAAAGAGACATGATTAACATATGAATAATTATGGTATTAGGTGTATAGGTGATTGACTTTGATGTAAGTAGGAGATGGTTAATTTATGCTCTTGCAACCAATCGGTTGATTTTATTGTTGTGTGTGATATTATTATTTTTAATTAATAAAGTCATTTACCTTTATGTATTTTGTTAATTACATTTGGTGTTTTAATAATAGAAGTAAAATTCTTAAAATAATTGTTGTACAATTAAAATTATGATGAGATTATAATTATAAGATTTAGTTTATATTTATGTATTCTTCCAAAATTATTCCTAGTTATAATTTCATCAATACAAGATATTGATGAAATGGTTACAGTAACATATGTAATGTTATTCTTATGAAGAAAGTAATTGATATCATAAATTAAAGTGTAGATATACTTAAACAAACATGTGAGTGTAGAAGAAAGTAATTGATTTAATAAATCATAGTATGAATATACTTAAACAAATATGTGAGTACTTATTACATAATAAGTTCACTAAACTAGTATGATTATAAGGATTCCAAATGGAATAATACTTATATGTCTGTGGATTTTTTTTATTATAATGGTTTTATCATTGATTCTTAAAGTTGAGATTTCCAAAGTATTTCATGTGGGAAGTAATATATTTTAATATTACTTATAACTTATTATAATTAGGGTAGCTTATTGGTAATATTTAGATATAATATGAACCATAAAGAGATAATTGAGTAAATAAATAAAGGATTCATAACTTTAAAGTAATTAGGAAGAATATTTTATTATTTTTAATTAGTAGTGATTTAAAGAATTCTTTGATCAGGATAAATTGAATTTTGAAAAGATACTTTCAAATGTGAATTATAGACAAATTATTAATTAGCAAGAACAAATATGATTAAATTTAAAATAGCAGACATTAATTTCATACTCTATATTCAATTAGAACATTAGATGACAAAAGGAATATATTGAGTCAAATCACTTTGACATTCTTAATATTTGAGTAGTCACATTATATTGTTAGATGTTAATCTTGATCTATGATTACAAATTATTTAATTGAAGAATTAAAATAAACTAAAAATAGTTTTGATTTATTTATTATAATCATTGTCAATATATTACAGACCCAACAGGTCACACATAAAAGAGTAATTAAAAATGAATTTAAATTTAGTTGAACTTAATTTTGAAGTTTGAGACACTTTAGAAATCAAATATGAAATATTTTATTTTATTTAAATTAAATTATAACTATTTCTAAAGCTAAACTTAATAAAAAAAAGTCTTGCGTCCTTGTCTATAAATAGGAAAAACATAAGATAGTTACCACTCCTACCTTTTCTTTTTGTTTTTTGATTATAAAAGGAGATTACAACACTAGACTAAAGCTCAAGGGTACAACATGCCTTGCGTGTCTCGACGGAGAAGTTCCTGAACGGTAAAAGGGGGCTCTTGAATGAAGTACAGTCCCGGGCTGCCCAGCTCAGCGAGGTGAGCGAGGCGAGCGAGGCTGCATCCGAACCATCCACGCCCAACACAACAGCTGTTGGATACCTATGACCAAAACAAAAACCTCAGCCAGTACTACGCAAGGAGCAGAAAGGATGTTAATCACCTTGAGAGAGTTGACTTCCATCTCGACTCGGCGATAGCCCAGGTCCCAGGCTAGCGTAAAACCCGAGACCACCCCCATAACTCCACCATAACTCCACCCAGGTCCTACCTTTTCTTCTCAATTGTTAAGTTCTTTTTCTCTACTTTATAGATATCATTTACGATTAATTCTCTTATCTATATTTTATATTGTTCAAGTTATTTAATTAATGAGATTTAAACGATAAGTTATAAATTTTTATTTTTCAGTACACTCGTGATTAAATCACTGTTTTTCTAACAAAAATGACCCTCTTCATTTTAATCAAACAAGGCCCCTTTTGTCATGCTTCTCATTCGTGATGTGATTGTACCTTTTGTTTCGTTTAACTTCGTAGAAGAAAAAAGGGAAGTCAAAGAGGGGAGATATGCTTTATGCGAGTGTGATCAACAAGGATAGAACATTATGTTTCACTCGTACTCGTACATAGAACAATGTCTCCCACTACATCTACTTGGATTAAATTTTGAAAAGCATTGCTATTCAAGTGTACACTTACCAGTTTGATAAAGGCTAAGAGCTATTCACTGTCATATACAGTAGCTATTATTTTATGTTAAAGACCTAATTCGCATATTATTACTTACGTATTAATTAGGTAGGGGTCAATGTCAAGTGGTAATCCTTTTAAGAAAGCATTAACCTTGGACTTTAGGACTCATGGACTTCGCGAGGTCTTATAGTATGACGTAGGTGTTTTAATCTCTCTCTCTCTCTCATCCAACTTGGGAACGTCGCTTGTAACCCAAGTTGCCACTTTTAGTCGTTTCTTGGAAGGGCCATCAAAACGAGGAGATAGGACCCTCCCTTTGTGCGTTTATGATTGACATTTCGCCATAGTCTGAATTGAACGTTTTTTTGGAATTTACTATGAAATTAACGCTGTAGGGTCAACTTGAGAAGAGCCAATTCAAAATCTATTGGCTTATCCTGAAATTGAATTCTTTATCACGACTGGCTTCTTCCACTTTTCACGAAAATTTAAGCATAAAAGACTCGTGGTGCTTTTATTTGACGTTTACTTTCTTTTGCCTTGTAGGTGATCCACAGCGAACTTTGATTTTGCAAGTGGATGACGACGGGCGGCAAATGAGAACTCCTATATAATTAATAAATCAACTTTTGACCAATATTATCAACTTCGTTGTTGCAGATAAACGTTAATGAGAATGTCAATCCAAAGATGTGAAAATGGCTCCTAATTAGACCTCTATTTCGTAAATATTGGCCTTTGATATAAGTGCTATAAAGATGACGATGCTATGTTGGATATGTAACTTTAATTGAAGAGATAAGATTAAAAAATGTATTACTAAGAGATAAATTAAAGGTGATTAGTATTAATAATAAATTAAACAAAACAAAACTTAGGTGTTTCAGACATGTTAAACGGAGAACACCTTAACATTTTAGTGAGAAGATGTGAAAAAATAGTACTTAGAGATAGTAACATGAACAAAAGGAGACTTAAGAAGAACTAAGATGAAGTGATCAGGAATAATATGACTTTGTTGGAACTTATCGAAGACATAATCTGCAATAAAAAGTTTTGGCATATTAGGATACGGATAAAGGATTTCATGTAGAGAGGTCTTTATCATTGTCTTAAATCCCCCTAAAATTTTTCCTTTGAGTCATTCATTCTAGCCTTAATATTTTAATTAACTAGTACTTATCTCCTAATTATTTAATCTAAATAGTTTCTTATTTAGTCTATTTTCTTTTTGTAATGGGTGGTGTGATTTATTCTTACAATTGGTCTCTTTTTGCCCTAATTTGTGTATTTATTTATGTATTTTATTCTCGTACTACTGATCCTTACCATGTTTTTTAATGTATTGTGTTACATAATTGTATATGCTTAATTATATGTATTTATTGACATTTTGTCTTATTATTAATTTACATTACATGTGAATCTTTCGAAAATAACCTCTCTATGATATAAGGATAAGATTATGTACTATTAGGTCTTTCCAAACTTCACATTTCAGTAGGACTCTTATTAAGTGTTGATATTATTATCGTTGTTGATACACGTGTCATTAGGAAAAAGTGTTGGAATTAAGAATATAATATTTCCTAAAAACTTCTTTTATAAAGAAAAAAGTTTTGGTATCACATATTAGAATATATCATAAATGAAAGAAAGAGTTTTTAGATATAATTTAATTTTACCTTTTAAGAAAGGGTAAGTTTTTAAAAATGTCAAAATTTTATTCAATTTTATAATATTATTCAAAACGTTTCAATTTTCAATTTGTAACACAAATAATCTGTCATTAAATCCTTTGTTAATGGTGATGACATATACCACATCATCTAATCTTTTGTCACATGATTGACGCGTGTACTACAATTGTTTGTAACAAATTAATCTTTAAATAGTAATAATAAATAATAAAAATAAAATTCCTACCAAAAAAATTAACCCAAATCTCCATTCCAAATCTCCTCCTTTCCGCTTCATCTTTCTTCCTCAATTCCATATCAGCAGGCATCTTATACTCGCAAACATGCATGACGATTGTATCCCCAACCACTTCGCTATACAATTCATTCGAAACCTATGCTTACAGGGCATTCTCTTAGCGACAACACCAAGTTTTCACTCATCTAAGCAGAGAGTCCAAGCTTTGAGCTCCTACAATCACCATCACCCTCTGGATAAAAGGACTGATCAAGATGATTATTTCACCTGGGGTGGTTCTTTCTTGTGCTTCTTCGGCTGAGTCTTGTAGGTTTCAGTTTTGATTCTCTCCTATGGCAATGGTGGTTACCTCGAGTGAGGTAGTGGCACCAACATAAGTGACACCCAATATAAAGAGTAGAAAGAGGGGCAATTGTCTATGCTTCTCAATCGATTAATCACAAAAGCCATAAGATTAGTGGAAATTTTGGGAGAGAAGCAAAAAAAAGAAGAGACTTTCGGATATTACCGAAAAATTATATAAAATGTTTGGAAAAATCTGGGACTTAGAAGATGCTTTAGGAATTTTATTATTTTGATTTTTAAATATGAATTTGATAGTATGTGTATAAAAAAAATTATTTTGCCAAAAAAATTAAAAATTGAAACATCTTAACTTCATTTTTATAATTCAGACTAGCATAATAAAATTAAGTAAAGCTGTCAATTTTGTTTTATAATTTATCCTTTAAGAAATCATATGTCAATAATTTAGAATGCAAGATGTTCTTCTAAACCAGATTTTATATGTATATGTATAATTTTAAACTAAATTTGAGTTAAAAATAAAATTCAATTTAAAAAATGAATTTGATATTCAAAATTTTACTAAAATCGAATACACTTATTTAAATATAATCAAATTTGGATTCAGAATCTGCCAAATTATGCTTGGACTCGAATTCTGACCTTACGGCAAGCCATACTATTTCTGCCTTTATTCGTGACACTCTCGCATAAATGTCCTTCTAGGGGGACGGGGAAACATGTTTTGATCATGACATTTACATATGTTTCTAATCGAATGGAAAGGTCTTAGGTTTCTAGGTAGCAATTTAATTATATATGGTAAATTCTTACATAAAATTAATAAATTCAATCTGGTTGGGGTCTGGTTGGAAGTTTATAGACTTGACAGAACCTCAGCCTACGCTTTTAACATTTAGATTATTATGAAATATAGTATACCATCAACTAATGTGAGATACTTTTTAAAAAGTGATTATTCAATTATCTTAATTGGATTTAGATCATTGTGAGTCATCCTTTTATAGAACTAGCATGGTCCCAAACATGTGGTTGGGTACCCAATGCAAACCTAAACATTAAATTAAAACTTTTATCTTATTGAAACCTATGCTACTTGTTCAAAAGAATAGACATGTCCTTTGATTCTTGATAATCTATTATAGATGAATATATATTTTAGGTTTTAGAAAGGTGAGTACCCATTGACATCTATTCTATATTGGAAGAATTCAGAAAATATTGATAGAATATAACCAAGGTTTTAAGGTTATCACTTCAATTGATTAGTTGAACTTTCTCTATTAACAAACATTTAATATGAACCTCATTGCCCTTCTTCTGTAACAAGACCATTATATGATTTGCAAATTGTACTAATTAAATATTAACTATGTTTAATTAAATTGATTATAAATTTGTTGTCTTGGAGAAAGATGATTAAGAATGGAATTATAAAAATTCGATAATGTATGTTTTTTGATAAAAAAATTCATGTGTTATTTTCAAGTGTCGATTGAATAAATATTTTAATGTATATAATAATTTATTAATTAAATGAATTAATAAAACTCTAAATAACCGATAAGAAAAAGAAATGGTGTACTCCATGAGCTAGATAGAATAATGACGAACATTTGAGTCAGTCAAGCAAAGTTGGCCACCAAAGGGTGAGGAGAGGGAGGGCCGTTCAGGGTGCGGAGGAGAACGACATGTGTGGGACCCACGCGCCGCTGCAATGTCTCCCACTTGCCCACTCTCTTGTTTGCTGTGGGCATATATTTCTGTTTTCTTAAGAAATTAATTGTCCCTTTCTCCAACTAAACCGAACGTGGTCAACTTCATGGCTAAACCCTAGTTAATTAACTTCACCTTCACCACTACCAAAAGTCCAAGTTAAATCCCGACCCCGACAGGAATAATTAATTAGCTGGTGTAGATCCGCTCTTGGATGGGTGAAACTGAACACAGACGGGGCATGTAAAAGTTCTTCCGGCTCAACCACTACTGGGGGACTTATTCGAGACAGCACTGGTGATTGGTTCGGAGGTTTTGTCCAGAATTTTGGCCAGTGTTCCTTGGTAGCTGCGAAACTCTGGAACATCTACTCGGAACTGAATTTGACCTAGGATCTAGGATTTCATAAGTTGGAATTAGAACTGGATTCTCAAGCGGTGCCTAGTATTCTCTCTGATTCCACTACCTACACCAAATCTCTTAATTTGCTCATCATGGGTGTCAATGAACTACTAAATCATAACTGGATAGTTTTACCCTGCTAAATTTTCGACTAAAACATGAGTACCAATTAGCTTGCCAATTTTGCTGTAAATTTCGGGTTAGGGGTTTCCACTTTTTTATCTGCATCTTCAGGGTGTCGCTCGATCCTCCTTGAGGACATTGCTGGGATTAGTATCCCCAGAATTGTCTAGATCACTGTTTTGTTCTTTCTCTGTATATAAAAAATAAAAAAAGGTCCAAGTTAAACCAGCATGGCTATTGGCAACATCTATGACCTAACCCCACCCACACACTCTCCTTTCGTCTAGGCTTCATTTGCTCAAATGTTTGGGGAATAGATTGTCTGTTCCCCCTATTTTGTTCCATTGCCCTTTCATCCATCCATTGCCGCATTTTCTAAACAAAAGTAGCTAATGTAGTTTCAACAAAGGAAACTTTATGGGGTGGTTAGAGAAGTACGTTGCAGGTGATAAATGATTTTTGTTCACTGATTTTGTAATATATTAATGTCTACATTATTTTAATATAAGTTCTAATACCATATTATCAATTATATTACAATTCAACTTGATATTGCTATTATTTAATAACTTTTAACCAAAATTTTAATTGTTACTGGATAGAGGCTTATGATATAAACAACAAATGAAAATATATAATCCAATACAAAATACACCCACAATTAATTATTATTAATAGTTCAATTGTTGAGGAAGAACAAGTGGATAGTCAACATTAATTTACGAGTGGTTTAACATAAATTTCCCTTTCTTGTATGATTGTGTCTAATGAAGTTTCAGCTAAAAATTTTTAAAGCATGTAAAGGTGGGGGCTTCTTAAATGATTAGTTTCGAAAGGTAGAACATTGTCCTCAAAATTTAATTAGTAAGAGGTGAAATCGTATCTTTGTTATTTTGAAAGTTGTAAAATCATGTCTATGTCTATTTAATACAGATTGATCAGATTATAAGCATATTTAACTTCTAGAATTAATTATTACATCAATTTTCTTTCTAAAGTTTGGATTTAGTGTAATAAAATAAAGAAAATGTGCGCGTCTGATTTACGCACCTATGATATACCAATCCACCATTTTTTTCTGCTCCATATAAGAAAGAAAATTTAACCAAAAAATTTCACTTTTTATACGTTGTTTTTGTCTTTTCAAATGATTATTCCAAGCATAAATATATATTTAAACCTGAGAGAGGAAGATGACTGAGTTTTAGGTCTTTGTCCCTTATCTCTCCCTTCCTTCTCCAGTTCTCCTTCCCTTTCTCTGCACTCCATCTCTCTCTCTCTCTCTCTCTCTCTCTTTTTTTTTTCTTTTCACTTGTTTCCAAAAATCTATTCATTCAAAACCCTATCTCTCTCTTTCTCTATTCAAAAATCTTTTTCTTGGAGTTGTGGAGATCACCGCACCATCTGCTTTCCCTTTCCTTTTCCATTTTCTATACTTTCTCTTCTCTACTCTTTCTTTCCCTGTATTAAACAAAACCCCGCAACAGTTTTTAATCACTTCTAATAATATAATTTTTTTTCTTGGCTTTTGATGTTGGCATGATGGCCGGTTTGGATTTAGGCACTACTACTTCTGGTTACGTTCATCAGCTCCACCACAGACCTGACCTCCACCTTCAACGTCCTTCAGACCCTGAAGACCATGATTCTCATCAAGGTGGAGGTGGTAGTGGTCAGTTCTCCGATCAACATGATGACGGCTCTCACCTTGCTGCAGCTAACTCTGGTGACATCGTGGCTCGTCGCCCAAGAGGCCGGCCGCCCGGTTCTAAGAACAAACCGAAGCCTCCGGTGATAATAACTCGCGAGAGCGCTAACACTTTGCGAGCTCACATTCTTGAAGTAGGAAGTGGTTGTGATGTTTTTGAATGTATTGCCAACTACGCTCGCAGACGGCAACGTGGGATTTGTGTACTCAGCGGAGCTGGGACGGTGACTAACGTCAGCATCAGGCAGCCTGCTGCAGCTGGTGCTATCGTCACTCTTCATGGAAGATTTGAGATCTTGTCGTTGTCCGGATCTTTCTTGCCGCCTCCAGCTCCACCGGGAGCGACAAGTTTGACTATTTTTCTCGCCGGAGGACAGGGTCAAGTGGTTGGGGGAAGTGTCGTCGGAGAGTTGACGGCAGCAGGACCTGTGATAGTGATTGCATCGTCGTTTACCAACGTTGCATATGAGCGACTTCCTTTGGATGAAGATGAGCAATTGCAAATGCAGAGTGGCGGCGGCGGAGGAGGTGGCGGTGCTGGTGTTGGAAATAACCCTTTTCTTGAAGCCGGTTCAGGAGGTCTTCCGTTCTTCAATTTGCCTCCCAACGTGCAGTTGCCGGTAGATGGATGGGTTGGAAATTTGGGAAGTAGGGCTCCGTTTTAATTGAAATCAAAGAGTACAAGGATGTTTAACAATCTGTTGAAAGTGTGACCGAATTGTTTGTGGAAAAAAATTTGTGCCTTTTTTTTTGTTGAATTAGAGCAATTTGCAATGGCGGAAATTACGGGAATTGATCGATAGATCATAAAAAGTCAGCTGCATAATTGTTGGATGACTTGTGTACTTATAATCATCATCTTCTTCTATTAGTACTACTACTTTCTTTTTTTTTGTGATGTTTTTTAGGATATACTTTTGTGTTATTTCATCTTGCTTCTTAAACTCTATGGTTTCTTCTAGAAATAGTATTTTTGTTCATTGTGAAACTATCCCCTTCTTTATCAGAAATGTTTTGATGAGTTTGTATTTGACCATGTTAACTGAAAACCAGAAGTCAGTGACTAAGTGATTACTAAGGCATCAATTAGGGTTTCTTCCCTTTGTTCGTATGTTTATCCACTTAATAATCTCTTTTCCTTTTAGTTCCCCCACCTTTTATTTTCTTCATTAATTGTAACGTTTCTATAAGTAATAAATGATCTTTGGACTTTGGTAACATTGAATTGTAGTTCCTCTCTTCTTCTCAACTTTATTTTTCCTATCTGTTTATGTATTGCTTTCAGGAGGAAATAAACAAAAACATTACAAAACATAAACAAGACAAAGAGGTTAGGTTTCTGATAAACGTTGTTGAATGTACTTGTACGTGATCAGCATGAGTTCCATAAATGCTTAAGTTGACTCTCATCATCATCTTCTTCTGGGAAAGAGCTAAACTACTTGTTTTCTGTTCTACATGACATTCCTGTCATCCAGAATCTTTTATAGACTATAGAAATAAGACACTTAGTGAATTGTACTCAAGTACCTTCTCTACTGACAAACTTTCACTCTCTGGAGGTTACAACTATATCCATTACTCAAACCAACAAACCAACCGCAAAATTAGTTAGTTTATTTGACTTGCCGTATCTCATGTCCTCCTAATGAGATTTCCGTTTAGGTGGTCTGAAACCAACGTGTATGTTAATGAAAATCTAACCCATGAACATATGAGATAGATTTAGTATATGTATATATCTAGCCAATTCAAATTAAATATTATTCATAATAGATAAAACAAGAAAATGGTCTAGCTCCGGTCTACTAGTCTATCTGTGGGTCTTTTGGATTGCAATATTCTTGTTATGGTTTCAAATTCTTTCGGTGTGGATCTATTTTGAGGATGCAATTTTGTTCTTCATTTCTTAAGATAATGCTAGCTACTTCATCCTCCTATAGGGCTAAATCCGTGTTTTTGGTCTCTGATCAGAATGGTATGCTTAGATTTTTTTGGTCCTCTTAGTTATGGCTTTATATCATTTCCCTTCACTAGGTACAAGAAGTCGTTTTGTGTCATTTCCCTTCACATGCAACCTCTTATTTCTGTATGCAACTATGCATTAGTATATAAACCTAGCTATATAGACAATTGCAGCATTTGAGGAGAAGTTTTATGCTTGAATAAGTATTATACTATTTTATCGAGGTAAGTTGGTGATATTAGATCTCTTGAGCTTCCCTTTCTCCTACTTTCCTTTTGATTATATGTCGTAAACTAAGGTAGGGCGCATCTTCAACCTAACTTCCATTATAACTTGTAATGTGTATATATACTAGAGTGTAACCAACTGCTTCTGCATACAGTGATACGATGAGTTTGATTTGCTTGCTATGTAAACTAGAGCTTACTCATAGAACTCTATCGAAATCCAACTTTAGAACAAGAGATTCTCCCTTTGAATTAAAAGTAGAGAATGCTGCCTGTCATGTGTCAACATTTTCTTGAACAGTTAAGACTAAACCGAAAGCTTTTTGCAGCCTAGCTTCAGCTTCAAATTAGCATACCCTTACGATCGTCTTGAATTCCCTTCCTGATGAGGGTCCCGACTTTCATATAAAACCTCTGAATTAGTTCATGTAGGATCCATACGTAGTCTCATGTAATCCTATAGAAGAATTGAACCATAATGCCTATTCATTTGCGGCAATTCTTGTTTTGAATAGCTGAAACCCTACTAATTAATCTACTAAAACTTTCAGCATCATTTCATGTCATGTAAATAGGAACGTTGCGTGACGAGGGCAACGGGCTCTTCCTCGTAAGGAATTTGCATACAGAAACTTATTCGATGCTACTGGAAACGGATTCTATGAGGATTTATTAATGTTATATATACATGAAACGGTACCTTGTCCATTCTTTGCTTTTTGATAAATGGGAATATAAATTTTTATTGTTGAATAACATTTGATTGCTGCAAAGTAATATAAAGGAAATCACCGTCTGTTCCATATTTAACTTATCTGAGCCAATGGTAACCATGCCAAGTGCAAATATATCATTATTATTTCATATTTTAACTGAAAGAAAGGGACACAGCTTAGGAGGTACAATTGAACATATCACTCTTAATTCATTACTGCAAATATTGGAATGGAAGTCCATATTATGAAATTGCCATATAAATTCTGTAATATAAAGACATATATGTGCTTTTATCATGAAAAATTTAAATATCATTTTAGGTTTTGAAACTTCCTTGATTCTCACGCATTATTGTGGTATTATTCCAAAGGTTGAGCATAAAACATAAAAGGCTTGATACCCATTCTCTTTAAATCATGGCAAAGTAAACAGACTATTGAGATAATTAATCCCATCCAAGAAATCCACTTTAAGGGGATTGAAAATACTCAAACCTCGAGATGGACATAAACTAGATGAATTCTTGAAAGAGTGTCAAAGATTTTAGATACAGCTAATTAGACCTTGTGTCCAAGTTGCAGCTAATGATGCAAACACTCGATTCTTTTTTTCAGAAAACCAGTAAACAGACCAGGCCTTTTCTTTTTCGTAATTCTAATGCTTTCTAGTTGATTAGGATTAGATGCGGGAAAAGGAAAAGATGGTATAAAAATCTGTATGGTAGTTAAGACATAAGGATCTCAGCTTACCAACATGAATAAAATATGCCTAGTGTGATGGATCATGATTAAGAAAACCTTGATTGAAACAAGAGCTCACCGGGTCGTATGCTTGCAATGATATTAAATTATGCCTAAGCTTAGAATAGCTGTCACCTTTAAATTTAATACACAATCATGAGCTGCCGAATTAATTTCTTATTCTCACAAGAAACCATTGTTTATATATTCCTAATAATTTAATCGGTAAGAAGCTATATTCAATTGTATAATGTAGTAGAATTTCCGAGGAAGCGATTATGGTAGTAGCAACAACTTTAATGACCAAGTACTACGGACTCAGCTCCGATTTATGCTTATTTAATTACTGACGATTTTATTTGACTAATGATATCTGATCAGACATTACCTCGGAAGATTTTGACATTTTTAAAACGTAAAAACAGTAATTACGGGATCTAGATTATGGTAATCTATTATGGTTGTCTATCATCATCACCCCGACGAAGAAATGCTTTTGAGATAAGAAGTGGTAAGATATCATTTTACCCTGACATCTTGGAGACAGCACTTATAAGATCCAAAATTAATGGTAATTGACTTTGTCAGATTATTTTAATAATCTAAACATGGATTAATCGTTTTAACTAATTAAGTGCTTTGTTAAAAAAAACATGTGGTCCAACGGGTCTAAGTAACACTAATTAATTTAATGAATATTTATTACTTATTAAAATATTAGATTAAAATGAGTAAAGTACGTTATTTCTATTGGAGAAATTGTACTTTAAATTTGAAATTGCTTTAAAATTTTAATTTTAAATTTGAAGCTAATTATTGGGTAAGTTCTCATATTTGGACTTAGAAGAAAATATATTGTTCATAATGGTGATTATTTAAAGTTAATTGTTAATTTCTTTTTGTAGATTAGAAAAAGTAAAACATATAAAGTAGGACCTGAATTAAAAAATTAAACATTTTCCTCTGTATTAATAAACCAATTGGTAGTTTTCACTAATATCGGAATATCGAGATAACTCTGTGAACTACATTTGACAATATTGTTTAGTAACTAAATCAAACGAAATTTACATACAATGATGAGCTGATTTAACGACTTGAAGGTGAAGATGCGTATATGTTAGACTAAGATGTAGAAGCAGCTCTGAACGAAGGTCCTGATATCTCTTGAGTCTTACCAAGAGAGTTGTTACTCTGCCTACCCTATAGCAAAAATTACATTTTGCTATGAAAAAATCGTCACTAATGACTATTAGTGATGAATTATATTAGTTAAAAAAAACGTTCCTAAATTTTCCAAGTTAAAAATTATAAGTGACGTTTTTCTCTAATCGTCACTAATAGTTTTTGCTTACGCTTCATTTTTGTAGCAAAAAATTATTAGCGACGTTTTACGAAATCATCGCCAATACATTTTGGCTATGTTTGGTTTTTGAGCTAAAAATTATTAGCTATATTTTAAAAAACATAGGTAAAACTTTTTAACTACTTTTTCAAAATATTTTTAGCTACATTTTATAAAATATAGTCAAAATTTTAATATACATTTTAGCAAAATGTTATACCATGTTAATTATAATTATTTGTGACATTTTTAATCCATATAGTTGTATATAATATTTAGATTTTTATTGTTAATTTATTATGCAAAAATAATTGATAATTTGAAACATTGTATATAAAAAGTAAATTATTATTAAATTATACTAATAAAATAATATTTTTTGTATACAAGATTTTAACTACAATCTTAACAATTCGCATATATAAAATAATAAATACAGAAACCAGTTTACAAATTATAAATGCTGAGATTATAAAAAAATTACAACGTAACTAGGATGACTAGGTAGGTTTGTCCATAGCTCAGCCATCATTTAGGAAAGATAAGTGACTAGGACCCCGATCTGATCTTCACCAATTGTTTAGAGCATATACCTGCTAAGTGTTTTGGCTCAAGTATCTGCATAAAGAAGACAGTTTGTAAATTTTACAGAACATGATCATAATGAAGAGTTATAAAATAAAACACACTTGAACCCCGACCACAAGTGTATGAGTTATTGTAGTACGGTTATCGTTTCCACGAGGATTTATATTAAGCACCAATCAATTATTTCTAGATTGTTTAAGTTAATATTAATAAGGTTTAGAAATTAAAAGTGATATAAATAAATCAATTTCACTTAAACTTTCAAGAATAAAACTAAATTTTTAAGAAGAGGAAATGCTTTCACGAAATCACAAGATTAAAATTCCCAAAAATTGTTATCAACTCCTACTAAGGTAAATCGAAATCCTAATATTCTACTACCCTAAGTTTCTTTAGAAGTAACTCTTATCTCTCAAGTTTGAATTACCTACTCTATTTTATCATAGTGCAAATTTCTCAATTTAGATATAAATAAAACATAGATAAACTGCATAACCTTTGAGGAATAAACTTAGACACTAATCTCTTAGCATGCAAGTTGTATTTGTATGATTTTAAAGAAGAACCCAACTCTCATTAAGATCAAATAATAACTATTCATAAGAATAGCAAACCATACATAGCAAAAGTTTAGAAAACAAGATTCATCCTAGAGGGTGAAACATTATTTGAAATAAGGAAACTAGAAAACACACATCATAGGCAA
>JANVCL010000001.1:21755722-21770835 GCA_026546855.1 Erythroxylum incrassatum
GGGATATAGTAACTGTCAATTGGCACAGGCAAGGGAAGAGACAATGGCACTAAAGCTAATATGGTGTAAGCTGCAGACACTATAGGGACCACATTTATTAGTGTAAAGGCTAAAGGTGAGTAGAAGTCTCAACCAGGTTTAAATTTGAAACAGTGGAGCACTCTCTTAAACGTGATTAGCTTATATAAAGTTGGAACTAATGACCGATTAAGTGGTAAGAACTCGACTTTCCCATAGAGTACTTCACACCATAGAGTTAGCACTTTTGCATGCCTAATAGATTTGCAAAACATTGATCCCTGCCCTACTGGTTTTCCTAATGGCATTAAGACTTATGCAATAAAAGAAGGAAGAGTCACTTTTAGGGGCAAACTCTCACTTAATCATTTTTTGTTTGTTCCTAAATTAAAATGCAATTTGATTTCAGTTTCACAAATGTTACATGATAATGATTACATTGTCTGATTAAATAACAAAGTATGTGTATTGTCTGATTAAATAACAAAGTATGTGTAAAATAGGACCATATTTTGAGGATACTAATTAGAGTAGGTGAATAAATTAAGGGGTTTCCTATCCCATCTGGAAGTGGGAAACAAACACAAGTAGGATCCCCGCTCATAAACCACATCTGCATGATTCACCCCGATATTACCTTCTTTATACAATAGCAACAGTTCGTGTGTGCAAAGCAAGTGACATTAGATCATGTGAGTTATGGCATAGAAGAATGGGACATTTTACTTTTAAAGTAGTTAGTATGCTTCTTGATATTGGTAATAAAGATCAAGTGAGTGGCCTAGAGTCTTATGATGTTTGCTTTAGGGCTAAGAAAATAAATGAGACATTTTTGTTGATTGAGAATAATGCAAAGAATTGTTTTGATTTAATCCATTATAATTTATAGGGACCATATAGAATGCTCGCTTATTTTGGTGTTATTTATTTTCAAACTATAATGGATGATTATTCGTGTACTGTGTGGGTATACTTATTGAAAACAAAAGATGAAATTTCTCGAATTGTTAAAAATTATTTTGTCGTGATCCATAAACAATTTAATAAGCAAATCAAGGTTGTAATAAGTGATAATGGTATATAATTTCAAGGTTTGAAAGATTATTTTTAAGAAAATGATGTTTTATATTATACCTCAATTTGTTAAACTCCTTCGTAAAATGGAAAGGTAGAGAGGAAACATTATCATATTTTAAATATGGTGAGAACTTTAGGATTTTAGAAAAAATTACCTGTCAAAATGTATACGTATTAGAGGATACCTAATTAAATCAAACACCTTTTTCACTACTTGATGAGGAAACTCCTTATGAAATGTTAATTGGTGTTAAAACCTCATATGCACATATTCAAACATTTGGAGCATATGTTATACTCATAATGATAATAGAAGAGGAGATAAGTTTGTCAGCTGAAGCCACAATTATATCTATATTTAGGATACCTTTATGGGAAAATAGGGGGAGGAATTGTACGATATTGAAGTGAGGAGTACTTTTTTCACACGACATGAAATTTATGGAGAAATTCTTTCCTTTTGTCGATACTAGTATGATGAGTGAAAGAAAAATAGGAAGACCAGAATGGTCACTTGATTTGGTTAATGATGATGATGAAGAAGGGAACAATGCAAATAATGAGGTTAGTGCTAGATAGGGTAACTTGAATTATCAAAATATACAATTGGAAAATGATAGCAAGAGAAATAAGGATCCTAAAGAAGCCAATAAGGTGCAACAACATGGTAAGAATGCATAGGTAGAAGAATATAATGTTGTTCCATAAAATGGCATTGATAACAATAAGGAAAATGAGCTCTTCAGTCATGGACATCGTGTCGGGAAACCTTTTTTGTATTTGAAAGATTAAGTCACCTATATTACCTACATAAGCCTTTCCGCTAGTTTCTCCCTCCGATCAAAATCCTTAGGTACACGTTATCTTACTGCACATTTTGTTAATTATAACAAATTTTTTCTAGAACATCATGGCATTTTGGTGGCTATTATTGCACGATATGAGCCAAGTTCATTTTTTTAGGCTGTAAAAGATAAGAAGTGGATAGATGCAATGAAATAAGAGATTCAAGCTTTGGAAGATAATGAAACATGGACAATAAAAGATTTGCCTCTAGAAAATAAATCAATTTGATTTAACTAGATATATAAAATAAAATATAACTCAGATGATATCATTAAATGACATAAAGCAAGGTTAGTGATTCATGGGAATAAACAAGTCGAAGGAATTGACTATAACAAGACTTTTGCTCCTATAACAAAGATGGTAATAGTTTGGACCTTCCTTGTTGTTATAGCCATAAAGAACCTTGAACTTCATCATATAGATGTTCGTAATGCTTTCTTCCATGGAGATTTGGAGGAAAAAGTATATATGAAATTGCCACCAGGCTTGAGGCTCAATCGCTTGGTAAGGTGTGTCGGCTCTATAAATCTTTATATGGCTTGAAACAGGCTCCCAAGTGTTAGTTTGCTAAAATATTTGAAGCTTTGAAAGCTTATGGTTTCTAAAAGTTGTATTCATACTATTACCTTTTCATACTTCAAGACTATGATATGGAACTGAATGTCTTGATTTATGTTAATGATATTCTTATTTCTAGAAATAATGGGAGTGTTAATAAGAATTCAAGGATTATCTCTGTCATTGTTTTCAAATGAAAGATATTGGGAAATTGAAATATATTTTAGGTATTGATGTGACGCAGAATATTGTTAGTAGTTTTTTTCCCAATGGAAGTATGCTTTGGACCTTAAATTTGATTATATGTTACTTGATACAAAACTGAAAACTATTTCCATTAAACAAAATCATCAGTTGGCACGTGATGGAGTATATTTGAAAGACCTAACTGGTTATAGATGGCTTGTGGGGCGTCTCATTTATTTGACAATTACTTGTCTTAAATTATCTTATTGTGTTCACATTTTCACACAATTTATATAGAATTCTAAACTTGAGCATTGGGATGTGGCTATGCGTGTGATTCGATATTGGAAAGGTAATCCAAGTTAGAGAATTTTGTTATATGTCGATTGTGATTTACATTCGTATGGATATTGTGTTGATTAAGCTAGTTGTCCTCTCACTAGACGGTCTTTCACGCTCCAACTTAAAGGGGTAAGGGTGAATATTTACTGTATATTTTAGATCAGGTAGAATATTCCTAATTAAGTAGTTTCCTTTTATTTTAGGATTTGGTTGAATAAATATCTTATTAAAATGATGTATATATTCTTAGGGAGTTAATGAGAAAGGGTGAGCTTTTCACCACCAAAATTCTTCACTTCCCAATTTCAAATCATCATCACTTTGGTAATACTTGTATCTACTATTTATTAACTTGTAAATCATAAGGTTAGGTTATCAACCTATTAGGACCATTAATATTCATTACATAACCACAACTTATCAATTTAGAAACCTCCAAATTTGTTTTATTGGAGTGAGGAGGTAAAAGGAAGAAAAGAAGACAGAGAGAACATATGATTGGCTGCAGTAGTCAGAAGAGACTAAGAGAAGACATTAGAAAACAAAAGAGAGAAAAGATAGTATAACATATGAGAGAAAAATAGAAAACAGAAAACAGAAAAGAACATGTGAGCAGTTGGTGGAGATAAAAGAAGACAATAGAATTGACCCTAACTAATATATATATATATATAACTTGGGCTCAACATTTTTTAATAAAGAGCATAAACATAGTCTGAAACTCAGTTAACTCAAGTGTTAACTTTAGGTTGAGCTAGACTAGGCCTAAGCCAACTTGTCATTCCTAAATATTGCTCTACTTGATCATTACTATTTCATTTGATCTTAAAGACCCATTTATTATCACTTCACTTCCTTCCCTGTGATAATGATATAAATTACCAAATTTTATTTTTATAAAGAGTTTCAATTTTTCCTACACTATTGTCATCTACTAAGATACATATTGATTATTGAATGTTTTTAGATGGTTAATGACTCTTTATCCTCTATAAAAAATTATTATGTTAAATTTCCTCCATTATATAGTCTGAGTGCCAACTTAATATCCTTTTTGTATAATTTGATTGACAAACTTTTAGAGTTTTAAATTCAACTAGTTATTAAAGATTGTGCTCTAATATTACTTTAAAAGAAGTTTGAAATTCTCTTTCTACCTGTATAGTAGTCTCTAAACTTCTTTCTGAATTATTATTGTCTTCTTTACACAGATACACACAAACACACATATATATACAAATATATAATTTATCTTTTATGAAGGTCATGTCTTTGTTGATAATAACCTTATAAATAGTGGAATCCTACAGGCAATAGTCTTTCACTTCTTTAGCATATCTTAAGCATAAGTATTTTCTAGATTTTAGATATACCTTCATTATTTCTTTAGCATTATACATTCACATACATATGACTTTCAAATATATTGAGATTACAATAATCTATTTGCTTCCTACTATATATTTCATCAATGTTTTCAACTCAGTTTTAGTTAATGAGACTCGATTCATCACTTTACAAGTACTATTGACTTCTTCTACCTAGAATGGCCTGTGGTTATAAATGTCATTCTTATACTTTCTAATATAGCTTTATTCATTTATTATATCATTCTATTTTGTTGAAAATTGTATGCTACAATAAATTGTATTTTGAAGCTGTCTAACGGTGAAGATCTCCTTCTTCCGCTATGGCTTCAGTTCCTTCTCCCTCTTCTTCTTCTCGACCTCCCCTTTCTCCCTTATCCTCCTCTCTAGCTCCCCACATCCCTCAACCGAAACCCCCAAATCGTAACCTCCTCCCTGATCAAAACACGAACCTTAACCCCCTGATTCCTTCCTTGTCCTCTTCTCCTTCTTTGAAATTGGCAAACCCGACCCCTCCTCCTCTGCTCCCTCCCCCTACCACCCCAAACCCTCTCCAACCCCTAAATCCTTCCCCTTCAATCCCGATTCGCTCCTAGAAGAGTGTCGTCGAAGCAGGCACTGCAGCCCCTACTGTGCCTCCGGAGCTCTCCTATTCCCCTCCTGAAGTTAGAGATAATCAAATCTTTGTGATTCCTCCGAGAGAACTTGTGCAACGTGGAGCTTCAAAATTTCACACAGCTCTGGTTGGTTTCTTTCTGGGGAAGAGGCCAGCCTACAACGTGGTGCAGAGAGCCTTGGTGAAATCTTGGGCAAATTTCAGACTCTAAGAGGTTTTGATTACAAGCTCCAACAATTTTCTCTTCCGATTTGACTCAGAGCAGGGCATGAAGTTCGTGGTGGAACGTGGCCCGTGGCATATTCAAGGCAAGCCATTGTTTCTCAGGCAGTGGAGCTTGAATGGGGGTGACTTGGCAGACATTCACACAGCTCTGGTGTGGGCTCGTTTTCACAACATTCCAGTTGAATACTGGAATACTGAGGGCTTAGGGAGAATCGCCAGTGCTGTAGGTACGCCCTTGCTCATGGATACTCCCATTGCCCGAATGTCCAGACTTCATTATGCACAACTTTGTGTGGAATTGGATCTGAAAACACAGTGGCCGAACACATTCCAATTAGCCAGTTACGGGGAGGAAGGGCAACTTTCCTTCAAGGAAATATCAATTAAGTATGAATGGCGGCCTCCGGTGAGTGAACAGAGGAAGAAGTGGACACCAACAGGGCACAAGTTTGCTACTGGTTTATCCCAGGAGCTGGAACAACACAAGGAGCCTGGGCCACCCGAGACCACAGAGCCATCTCTGGCGCACCCCGAGCATCCCATAAGCGACGATCCTTCTCCGGAAAGTGCAATGGCAAACCCTCCCCTGCAGGATGTAGCAGATAATGTACAGGTTAACGATGACCATGGAGTTAGTAGAACCGTGAACCCTCGTCAGGATGCCCCATAGATCAATTCTCCAGAAGCCTTTAGTGGTGATATTGGGGAATCACAAGTTCAGCCATAACATCTTCTAGGTATACCTCCATCCCCTTCTTCTGAATTGAGGCCTGCTAGCCCGGGGAATGAGGGAGGAGCAGTGGGGGACTTCTTAGTTAGACGGACTAGGAAAACAAGGAAAAAACAAAAGTAGAAGTAGGTTTGTGGCATAGCTGGCTTAGAGATTATGGAGTTAGTGTTTTGGAATGTTAGAGGTCTTAATCATCCCAATAAACAACATGTTGTCCGTGCGTGGCTTAGAAAAATCTCAGCTTCTTTTGTTTGCCTCGTTGAATCTAGAATTCGTTCTCTTGCCTTTTTGGGTTTGGTCTGTAATGTTTTGTTTCCTGGATGGGATTGTTTTAGCAATTTAGTTTCTTCTTCCAATGCTAGGATTTTGTTTGCATGGAATTCGGACATTCTCCAGTGTTCTATTCTTCGATTTTCTGATCAGTATGTTCATGTGGAACTCCTCCCTCGACACAGCTTAGTCGCCTTCCAAGTTTCTTGTGTTTATGGAGCTAATAACCCGAGCCATAGGAAACTCCTGTGGCATGATCTTTCCACAATATCCTTGACAGTAGGCCAAATTCCTTGGATGCTTGCCGGGGACTTCAACGCTCTCCTCCATCCAACGGAATCCGATCCCCCAAGTGTCTCTTCTTTGAGTAGTTTTCTTGATTTTTGACAGTTTGTAGGAACCAATCAGTTTTTCGAATTAAACTCTAGTGGACTTCTATTCACTTGGTCTAATAAACAGCTAGGTGATGCCTTCACAGCTCGCAAACTCGATAGGTCCCTTATCAACTCTAGCTGGCGCCTCCGGTTCCCTTCCTCGCATTGTGTCATCCACAATCCTCACATTTCAGATCATTCTCCTTTGGTGGTTAAGTCACTAGGACCCCACTAGAAGCACTCTACCCCCTTTAGGTTCTTTAATCTTCTAGCTAATCAACCAAACTTCCTAAGGGTTGTTGAGGAAGCGTGGGCCATCCCTATCATAGGCACTCCCATGTTTAGGGTTGTGGCAAAACTTAAACAAGTCAAGCAAGCTCTCAAACTCATGCATTCGGGTCAAATTGGAGATATCAATATAAGAGTGGAGAACTGTCAAGCCCATTTGAATCACATCCAGGACCAACTGTGATCTTCACCTAGATTAGCCATTCTGTTAGAAAGGGAGTCTGAGGCCATAAGTGAGCTCTATCGATCTCTCGCGGATCATGAATCGTTTCACAGGCAAATCTCTAGGATCCAGTGGCTAAAGGAAGGTGACCGAAATACAAATTTTTTTCATAATTCCCTCATCGCCCATAGGAACCGTAATGCCATTCATTCTCTAGATGTGGGATCAGGCCGTAGAGTAGTGGGGCTTCATGCTATCCAATCTCAATTCCTGGCTTTCTTTCAAGGCTCTATTGGTGCAACCAAGACTCTTCACTCCTCAAAGGAGTTTGTGGCTCATCTTTTCCCTCACCCACCTGAGGGTATCCATGCTCAAGCTATCCTTGCTAAGGTCTCCCCTCAAGAAATTCTTGAGGCTTTCCACTCTCTTAATCCCAATAAGGCGCCTGGTCCTGATGATTTTAATGGGCACTTCTTCAGAAAGGCTTGGCCTATTATTGGGGCTGAAGTCATAGGTGTTATTCAAGACTTTTTTATACATGGTAAGCTCCTGAAAGAGCTCAATTCTACATTCGTCACCCTAATTCCTAAAACAGCTCATCCCTCCACGGTCCAAGACTTTAGACCCATCTCCTGTTACAACCTGATCTACAAGGTCATTGTTAAAATCTTAGCGAATCGTCTAAGATCTATTCTCCCTGTCATAGTTAGCCCCACTCAAAACGCCTTTATCAAGAATTGTAGAATAGGGGACAATATTCTTCTAGCCCAGGAAATTTTTAAGAACTACCACATTTCTAATTCTCACAAAAGATGTGTTTTTAAAGTGGATCTTCGCAAAGCCTATGACTCTATCCATTGGGAGTTTTTCCTTAACAGTCTAGAAGATGTAGGTCTTCCAATGAGATTCATTGGGTGGATTCGTGAATGTATCACATTGCCCTCATACTCTATTCTTGTTAATTGCTCCCCTATTACCTTTTTCAAAGGCAAATCCGGGCTTAGACAGGGTGATCCGTTGTCACCCTTCCTCTTCATCCTTTGTATGGAGGTTTTCTCTAGGAACTTGAAAGCTACTACCGACAATAATCCTCAGTTCAAATATCACTGGAGATGTCAGGGTCTTAAGATTAATCACCTTCTTTTCGCGGATGACCTTTTAATGTTATGTCATGGGGATTTGCTCTCAGCCCAGCTTTTGCTTGATTCCTTCTGTACCTTTTCTATGTTTTTTGGCCTAAAAATGAACCCTCCAAAAGTTACTTTTACTTATCCCCGGATATTCATACTCTGAGTCGTAGGATGCAACTAGTCTCGGGTCTCCACCAAGGCTCCCTCCCTTTTAGGTACCTAGGAGTTCCCCTCATCACTGGTAGGCTTTCTAGACGGGATTGTGTTGTTCTTCTTGGTAGAATTGACACTAGGATCAATCGGTGGACCCATAAATGCCTCTCTTATGCGGGTCGACTCCAATTGGTCATTTCCGTTCTATCTTCCTTCCATGTCTACTGGTCTTCCCTTTTTCTCCTCCCATCATCCATCCTTAAGGAAATAGAGGCAAAACTTAGGAACTTTCTGTGGGCAGGTAGAGCAGTTATCAATACTCAGGCTAAGGTGAAATGGAATGACAGTTGTCGTCCTAAGAAGGAAGGGGGTTTAGGTGTCAAACATTTGACTATTTGGAACCAAGTATTGTTAGGGAAACGGATCTGGATTTTGTTTGCGGATAGGGAGTCCCTTTGGGTTAAATGGGTCCATACTATTATCTTGCGTAGGACAAATTTTTGGAGGGCTCAACCCTCCTATGATTGTTCATGGAGTTGGAGAAAGATTTTATTAGTGAGGGACCGGTTGTGCCATCAATTCAGATTTAGGATTGGGAAAGATATGTCTACTCTTTTCTGGTAGGATCCATGGCATCTACGAGGTATTTTGCGAATCTTGTCCACCCCGAGAGACATCAATGGATCGAAGCTACCATTCACAGCACGTGTCTCTAAAGTTATTTTGAATAATGATTGGCACTGGAGGGGGGTTTCCTTGGACCTGCTCAGATACCTGGAACCACCAGTGTACTTACCTAATAGTTCCTTACCAGACAGCCTGGAATGACTAGCAAGCCCCACCAAGCGATATACCAATACGTCAGCCTATCATATCTTGCGACCTCCATTACCGGTAGTACTTTGGTACAACTTGATATGGTCCAAATATAATACTCCTCGTTGCTTCTTTATTTTATGGCTTGCTTACCTGCAAAAGCTTCAAACCAGGGATAAATTGTCGTACCTTTATATACCTAACCATTGCTCCCTGTGCCTTTTAGCTAATGAATCAATTGACCACTTATTCTTCGAGTGTCCCTTCTCCCACGCAATTTGGACCCAATGCCTCAACCGATTCAACTAACCCCCTTCAACCATTCCACCCTTGCAACTCTCCTCTCCTAGTATGGAATTGTATCCTGTACCAGATCTCACTTACTTCCCCCTTCTCCTTTCCACTACAGTTTACCATATCTGGACTGAGCGCAATGCTCGCACCTTTAAGAATGAAGCTATGGAGGAGGAGCGAGTGTATCTCGGAGTCATCTCCCACGTTAGGGAACTTCTCAGCCAACACATCGAGAGGAGGTAATTTTTTTACAGTGTCTGTCTTCTTTCCTTTGCAGATTATTTTTAGTCATCTTGTAAGTTATCACATGCGACGCTCTTTTGGGAAAGGCCATGTTCGCCTTGCCTCCATTGGTGGTTCATCACTTCACATTTCGACAGCAACTTTCCTTGGCCTTTCACATGCTTCAGTGCTTTTGTAAGGCTCCTTTACACTTCCGTTGGCTGGCGTCTTTGAGCTGAAATAATTCTTAGGTTTTTCACTTGGCTGCCTATGTTGTGGTCTTCTTGAGTTATGTCTACCTCGGTTATTTGATTGCTCTGCGTCTATTGCATAGTCTAGCAATTGTGCCTACAGCGGCACTTGTAATGAACGCTATGTACATATTCTAGTTTATTAATTTATTCTTCTAATTTACCAAAAAAATGTATTGTACTTCGGTAAAAGTATTAAGCTGAGTGATGGCCCCACAGATGTAGGCAAGGTGTGCCAAACTGCGTTACCAAATTTTTGGTACTTTTTATTATTTTGATTACTTTTATTTTTCGTTTGTGCTGGAGACATCTACAGAAAATTTGGAAAGTTTGCGAAACTACTCAGTTTTTCACATAACTTATGAATTAGTCGTTGTAATAATTCGAGATTAGTTTCTAATTTATTTTATAATGTTTTTGCCTTGTTTTTAGCTTGAGCATTCGAATATAAACTCAGTTAAATATAACTTAACTCGTTGACATTTAAACTGATTCAATTTTTTATAATTACTCGAATTAAAAAAAATCAAACTCAAGATTAATTAGTTTCAAATATCCGGTTTAAACTTGGTCAAATTATTCATTATGTATCGATCCAATTACTCACAATTGGTCGAATTTGAAAAAAAAATCAAATTCAAACTAGATTAAGTTCAAACATTTAAATTTAAATTCAACCCTCAATCTAATCAAATTGAATTTTACTTGATGATTTCGGATTAGACCAAACTCAAACTTTGTATTTTTCTTTGAATATTTAAATTTAAATATTTTGGATTAGACCAAACTCAAACTTTATATTTTTCTTCAAATGTTTAAATTTAGATTCAACCCTCAATCTAATCAAAATGAAATTTACTTGCTTATTTTAGATTAGACCAAACTCAAACTTTGTATTTTTTTTCATTTCTAATTAAAGGAAGCTTAGTTAATACTTTGGTATTATTACTAAAATATTAACTTTAACCAAGCCTGCAATGTTATATTCATAATTGTACAAGTCAATCCTCAAACCATTTAAAAACATATTGATTCCACTAATTTTGAAACAATTGGGACACTAAGTGACATAATTCGAGATATATACATAAGGATTTGCTCGATCATCTCAAAAAGTCAATGACTTAATCTAAAGATATTTATATTATTCTTCTATCTGGAATAGTCAGAATTCGTTTTGCTTACATGCTAGATTGTGTCGTTTCCCACATGCTGAGATGGAGATTACGGCTCATTTGTCACCATCCAGCCCCTCTAAACGACGATGACACCTGACCATGACATTGAAGATGCTTTGGTTAGGTTTTCTTAAATGTTCATTTAGGTAAGGATTGGCCTTGACGCCCTGTACATTGTATTCTGCTTACAAGACTTATGGACGACTAACAGATTGAGATTAACAACTTACGTGTGTGGATTTGGATGTTCTCTATTCTAATATATGCTTTCCTTCTTTTTATTTATTTATTTATTAAGATAATCTTGTTATTATTTGTTTGTTTTTCCATCTGTAGATATTATATTTGAGGACGGTCACATGAACTTTTTATATTGGGTATATATTGGATCGTAAATTAAACTACTAAAATAAGAGGTTTAAGGTTTAAAAAATTTAATAGTTACTTGAACATTGTAAAAATCACTATATATTATAGATTAAACAAAATAGAATAATTTAAAATAAGATTGAAGAAGGTGACAATTATTGTCTGTCGAAAAAAGTTGGACTTTAATTAAAGGATAATGTTAAATAAAAATTAAATGACTTATTTTAGTTTGTAAAAATCAATTAGTTTACAAAATAACCAGTTAATTAATAAATAAGTCGATTTTTAATTACAAGAATTTTTAAGATAAATTGAACTAAAAAATAGACAATTCAAAGTTTTTGCTGTTGAATCGGTTAGATCAATTCAAATTTTTAATCGTTGTATATGCCAAATAAGCTAATTGAAAAATTAAGAGACTGATTTAAGTGAAAATTTATTATTTTATGTAAATTTAATAGGATATAAATTATTGTAAGCATTCTTTAAAATAATAATTTTTATTTTTTAAAAGCTATATGAAATTTATTAGAATCACTTCTTACTTGTCTTTTTTCCATACACTATCATTGAATAAGAGGAATTTAATTATTCTCTCAAACCAAAAAAATATATCATAATTTATTTTTTATATTTTTCAGTATATAAAATTAAAACTTGACTTAATAATCTTTTTTTTATAAAGAAAAAAAAGACTTGTGAGAGTTGGGCTAAGTACTTATGGGCTTCAACTGTTTTCTACCTAGTGTGCTTCCTAGTTCACCACCATCTTAACTTGATTTGTAAATAGTTTAAGTTTATATTGAATTAATAATATTTTAAATTTGAGTTTAAGAAAATTATATGTTAAAAATATTAGTTCGAAATTTATTAATAATATTTTTATAACTTTATAAGAATTTTCACTTTTAAAATTGACAACCGATTGAATAAAATCCATATTCATATCTAATCTCAAACTCGAATTATAATATAATTAAAACTAGTTGAATCCATTAACTTTTGGTTGGGTTGGTCCATAGGCTAATTTATTATTTTTGAACAGATATAAAAAGATTTTGTCAAACTTTGAGTTCGATTGAGACCGAGTTGAGTTCGAATTAATTTGCCCATTCTTATTCACCTTTCTTTATTTTTCATACAAAATTTGACACTTTACTTGTTCCAAACGGACACTTCTGTGAGCTAAGTGCCTATTTAGATGAAAATTTTAGAGGTTAAAAAGTATTTTTTTACCACAAAAGCCATTTTTTAAGAAAAATGAGTGTTTGGTTGTAAAATAAAAAATCACTTTTTTAATAGATATGATATTTTTAACAGTCAAAATACAATTTTTTAGGGAACTTATCAAAAAACTATTTTTTTAGTTAAAATTTTCAGATCAATTAATGAACCTATTTTTTAGTCTCTTTTTTCCCATATGTTTTACACATAATTTTCACAATACCTACAAACTCATCTTCTCATTTAATATATATATTTAACTATCTACTCAACCTAGATATTTATTTTGGAATTTATATAATATTATTTGATTTTTTATATGATTTAATATTTATTTTTGATATTAGTTTACTTATATTATAACCTATATAAAAAATTTTGTTTAAAATATTTTCATTTATGTTTCATATGTTTAAAATTATATAATAATTAATATATTTTGCTATGCATATTGTTGAATATACTTTAAATAATATTTATATGCATAAATAATTTTTATTACAAAATAAAATATAGTTAAAATTAAAAGTACCTTTTATTTTTATGTTACCAAACAGTATACTGCATGAAGCTCTTTCAAAAAAACTCTTTTTTAAATGACAGTCAAACAGTTAATTGGCTTCTTAAAAAAATTCTTCTAAAAAAAGATTTACACAAAAAAAAATCTACTAATATAAATATAAGGCCAACTACTTAAACTCCTAACTAAGCTGTGATATTGTTGTTTAAAGGAGTTTTTGTAATTCCTCCAACAACTCCTATTGATATATTAAAAAAAAAGTTATAAAACCTATGAAGCCCTTTATGTTATTTCTACTTTTTCTTTCCCTTCTTGATCACGGCCTTATAAACCACAATCTATCTTTGAAAGCCTATATACTTAACATTGCATTGGGCTGAAATGACTTGTTTTCTTGGGCTATTAGTAACATAGTTCTCTAAGTATAGAATATAAAAGGGATTAAATTTGGCAAATCATGATAGAGACAAACTTGGTATTTAGCTTAATTTTGTGTCATGATTTTTAATAGCAATTTTTAAAAGTAGACCCGAAGTTAAATCGATAAAAAAAGATATTTAAGGTTTTAAAAGTTCATTCATTATTAGATCATCATAAAATCGGCTAAAAATTAAATAAAATTAAAGTATTCAAAATATGATTGAAAAAGATTGTTTTTACCTATCGAAGAATTTGAAATTTAATTAAAAAATTGTTAAATAAAAATTAATTGATTTATTTTAGTTTATAAAAACTTATTAATTTATAAAAATTAATCAATTAATTTAATGAATTGTTCGGTTTTTAACAACAAAAGATATTAAAGTAAGTCGAATCAGAAAGTTCAAAACCGAACAAAAAAATTCGACGGTTCAAGGCTTTTATAATTGAATCATCCAAACTGATTAGATTTCTTAATCATTGGTAATTAACTACAGTATAGGGGTGGAAATACTTGAATTCCAACTGCCCCAACAAAAAATAACTTTTATAAAAATTATTAAATCCTTATCTCTATTAGTTCTTATATTTAAAATTTTATTTCTGTTAGGATATGTGTTTTGGCATTATTTTTTAATCGGACATATAAGATATTAGTTGGATATTGACTTGAATTCAAAAGATTTTTGAATAATGGTTTAGTTGTGATAAAATTCAAATTAAGATGAGGTTGTTGTGTATTTGAAGTGAGACTTTTATTATTTGAGGATATTGCGGATGTCTATTCCTATAGTTAATATTACTGTGTTTATGTAGGCACAAGATATAAAGTTTATGTGAGATAAGGGCAACGTGGGAGTATGCATTAATTGCACATAAGTGTGCATTAATTTCTCATTAGAAAACGTAAGTGTGTGGTGGCATAAGATGAGAGTGTCGTTAATTGCTTGGTTTTGATAGTTTGATTGGAAAGCATGGTAAATTGAAGATTGAAGAATATACAGCAGGTGGTGCTTAGGATTTGAATTAGCAGTATATTCTTAATTAACATAACTTTCGGTGGTTGATTTTCTATCTTATACTATCCTTATTTCAAAAGGAATCTTTTAAGGAAAACAAGGCAAGGTTGCGTGAATGAGAAAAATTGTTGTTTTAGAGTTATGGGTATCATGTGTGTGTAGGGTGATTGGTCTGCGCAGATGCTTGGGTCTTTTTGGGTGAACGACATATTGTGAAGGGCTGTATGGGTCACGAAATAAAGGAAGGGAGTTTTTGGTTTTGTTGGCTGTGTATGATTTGTGGAGCTGCACTTTTGACCCACTGTTGATAGCTGGTAAGAAATCAAGCATGACTTTGGGTTGCTGATTTTCCTGGATCTTTGAAAAAGGTTATTAGTGTTGATGGATGTGTGGTTTCTCGGTGGAGCAACTTTATCCTACTGTTGAAGAATTTCAGATCTGGGAAGTTATTATT